>JAUTBX010010907.1:0-14157 GCA_032361465.1 Lepetodrilus tevnianus | reverse complement strand
AAAAAAATATTTTCGGCAACTAATTTAGGTGTACGAACTATTAGAGCGTACGAATAGTTAGAGTAATTACGGTATATTCATCTATGTTGTGCTTTCTTCCCAGATTGTAGCAGTTCATTTTATATCCATGTTTTGATTTTTGATTTTTTAGAAATACCGATGTCAAAGTTATCAAATAAACTAAGAAAATTATGCTTGAAGACGTACACCACGACAGGTAAGGACAGCACATTCCAGCTTGTATATTCTTACCACATTTATTTGAAATATTCATTTCAGTTTCAAGTAAATTTTGACTAGATATTTTAATTTCAAATACATTTGAAAAAATATTTTCATTTCAAAATGTGAATAAAGTGGTATAATTACTTTATTTATGCAGAAAACATTATTTAAATGTATATGCACATGTATTAAAAGGAAGGATGACAGCCATTTAACAAATGACAATGGTTGTTTAAAGGACTGATTGTTTAGGTGACTGCAACTGACAAATGACAATGATTGTTTAGGTGACCTCATCTGACAAATGTTATGACAATGATTGTTTAGTTGAATGCATCTGATGAACTTCATAACAATTATTGTTTAGGTGAGTGGATCTGACAAACTTTATGACAATGGTTGTTTTGGTGACTGCATCTGACAATGACAATGATTGTTTAGGTGACTGCATCTGACAAACTTTATGACAATGATTGTTTAAGTGAGTGCATCTGACAATGATTGTTTAGATGAGTGCATCTGACAAACTTTATGACAATGATTGTTTAGGTGTGTGCATCTGGCAAACTTTATGACAATGATTGTTTAGGTGTGGCGTTGGACTAACTGGGCCACTGCCACCTACATGAGAGCTACAAGGAGACTGCTACCGATCTGAAGATTCAGTGAAAATGCTGCTCGCGGGGAACTGGCAGTGTTGGGGAGTTGGGTCAGATCCTGCTATCCTATGTCATTCCTACTGTATGTTGTACTTAATTAACTGTACACATGGAGCGCACTCATCAACATTTGTCATCACCATCTTTCATAAAGACTTCATGAATGAAGACTTTCACAAACTTTCATAGAGAAAACCTGGCATACAAGATATGCAAGTTGATTTTTTCATATTGTCAAGAGTTTCATTTACGAGCTGAAAGTTCCTATATGTTCCGAGATTTCAGGTGTACAGGATTTTATAACTGAAAGGTCCTGTACAACCCTATACTGTATGAAGGAATTTATGAAGTGAAGTTCCTGTATGTGCTGAGACTTCAGGTGTACAGGATTTTAGAGTGTTTAACTTTAAGATTTGTACAGGATTTTAGAGCTGAAAGCATCCTGTACAACCTGATACTGTATGAAGGATTTTACGAGGTGAAAGTTCCTACACAACTCATAAAATAAATCCTGTATGTCCTGGCCTCGCAGATAATTTATAACAACGCTGTGTAGATCTGAGCATATTATTCCACGTCATAGTTCCAGCCAACAAAATCTGTTTTAAGAAATATTTATTATTTATCAATTAATTTGTTTGGATGTTGTTGCTATACGAATTCTGGCAGACATTTTCCATCCAATGTTTCCCAGTAACATACATCAAGACCAGCAGTCATGTTGTACATGTTATAGGTAACACTAGTGTGTACATGTTCTCTTTACCTTGACCCTCTCCCATCTGGAATAGGCACAGGTGTAGCTCTTTAGGGCATCTCTGGTTGCCTCCAGCATGGAGAGAGTTAAACATATTTCATTTGGTTTTGAGGTATGAAGTTCATTTGCATTACTGGTAACAATCACCCAATGAAATGTCACAAACATTTGCATATCTATAGTAGTCGTGTTAACTTTTATAATTATCTACTGAATAAATTATAAGGACTATGGGGTATTTTTTATTAAGCTATGCAATTGTATGATCTCGTTTATTTTTATTTTACAATATGCTTGCTCAATGCTTTCATTCCTATTTTATTAACTTTTTTTTTTATACTGTGTTGTCAAAATATTATATATATTTTTTAAATTATTGTTTATAATATGGCTATATCACATTACACCTCTTGTTCCAATATGGAAATGCCCGAACAGAGAATTTGACTTACTCAACAGCAACATGCTGGATTAGGCACAAGCTTCTTAGCATTGCTCTTTAGGGCATCTAAGGTTGCCTTCAGCATGGAGAGGGTTAACACTAAACAGATACAGGTGTATACTGACATTGTCTATGCAGATCAGCAGGAAGATTTTTTAAACAAATCACATTAAAATCTTAACATATCTTGCCATCACTGGTAATATGCCTTAGACACTAACATGACATTGAATCATAACTATTTATTGATTGAATCACTCATAACAATTATTATATGTATATTTGCATCACCTGTCACATTAATAATTTTGCAGTTTAATTAAATATTATAGTATAGTTTCATAACTGTATCGCTTTGATCAGTGTAATTTCAACTTTGTACAGAACATGCTCCAGAATCGTTGCCTCATTTTTGTTCTTATTGTTGTTGACATCGTGTTTTTTTTACAATTGTTCGAAGTGAAAGTAAAAGTATCCTTTACACACAAAAAATGGACCATTACTGAAAGTGAATGTACTATATACACCCTGAGATTACGAAACCTTTCGAGTACGATTGCAGGTGCAAGATAAAATTTGTATAGAGATTTGTGAACAAAAACTCAAGCAAGTTTCTTGAGTTAATTATTGTTTTATTGTTTTACATCAAAGTGGGAATCTTTCACGCATACTTTACAAGTTTCGTAATCTCGGGACCTGGGCCTATATTCTCTAAACTTTGTAATTCCTAAGAAGTTCATTAAGGACTAAGAATTTGCATAACTGGTTCTCTGCTTGTGTCAATTTTAAGGTTTTTAAATAGATCTTTTCTGACCAAAACATTCTCAAGTTACAAAGTTTTGAGAATACACTTCCTTGTGTGTTTATGTTATTATCGTGTAGATTATCACAATAACTTGTGTATTATTTTCAGTCTACTTCATCAATGGAAATCACTGAATTCTACAAATGCAATTGTTTATTTTAAATGTTCATCTCTGGGAAGCAAATTGTATACTTGGACATTCAATTGTAAAACCAATGGATTTATGAATGTCACGATGTATGCATCGCTCCGAAGTCCAAGACTTGTGTTAAATGATTACATTGTCAAACTAATGAACAGACGTGTTGTGAAATTGATACTGTTTTATCTTAACACTGTTGTTGCTTGTGTTGATTTACCAAACCGTTAAATAATGTTATTGACCTTTTTTTACTGCAATATTTATCCAGTTAACGATGTGCTTTTTTAATCGCATGTTGATGTAAATATCTGTTTTATAATGTACATCATACATATGTAAATATTGTAAATATTTATCACAATTTGAAACAATAAATCATACGACACTTGAAAAATGGTCTTGACATAAATCTTTCTAACGGAATGCAACGTATTGTAAAGGGATCAGAAATCAGAAGTTCAAAAAATGTAAAAACAGATATGCTGCAGCCAGTAATTAATAGAAATTTTCGGAAATTCCAATTTAAATTCCCATGGAACTATTAACTAGGAAGTCAAGTCTTTTTTTTTGCAGTTGCTTTTTTTTTATTGCCGTTTAGAACCGCTTCAAGATGCTTTCACTTAGGTCTGGAGACTATTCATATATGCACTACTCTGCTGTATCAGTGTTCAAGCGATATCTATCTTTTTCAACATGAACACGCCTTTCAGATTGCGTGAATTGGCAACATAGTTCCACACATTTTTAACAATTTCTATGTAAATCTAGCATTATAGAACTTGGTTTTGATGCCATGGTTTCTCGTCGTTGATAGGCTTGGTGCTTCGCGGGCGTGGAAATTGGGCCAATTGAGCACTTTTTTCGTGTGAACAGGGTCAAAGGGCTTGGCGGGTTAGGCCAGCCAGTAGCAAAACGAACAACTCTATTGACATCAACATGATAAAGAACACAGAACATCAAATTCTGGGACAGAACATTTTTATGTGGATCCATGGATTTGCTGTTGGACAGTTTTCTCATAGAAATATTCAATATACATGTACACGGTGAACACAGAGCCACCTACAGTGACGTCTGCTCCACACACACAAACAAGGTCAAGGTCACTGATGGACATTTTCTAGCCTAAACTTTGAGATCAGATCTCAGGCGATGAAAATGCTTTAGCAATCCATTCGACTACAGGAATCTGCAGATTTCGACTCTGTGAATGTAATATCTGTAACTAATCTCAGATTTCCGTGACCTTGACCGTTGACCTTTGTGGCGAGGAGCAACCGTTTCACTTTTGGATTGCACTGCATGCCAAGAAACTTGCATCAGGGTTACTTTCAACTCATAAACAACTGATGAAAGTTCTAAGTTTAATGTGACCCCAAAATGTTTAGATCCTGACAAATCTTGAAACTTTTCATCTCCATCATTATCACATTGGAGATTGAAAAGGGGGAACAATTTGGTCGAAAGACGTTTTCAGTTGAACGCTGTACCGTAAGATCTTAAGAAATTTACAACAATTATAAAAATATATAAACCTTTGTCATAACATTCTCACCAATATTTGCTTAAAAACTCAACAAATCAACTTTCATTAAGTTTGTGGGTGATCTATATATTGACAATAATGATTATGTCCAAGACTACTCAAATACACAAGCATTAGAAAATACAATAATCGATCGGCATTAGCAGTAACCAAAAAAATAATTAATTTGCATTCTGAAAGCGCTTGCACTTTCTATATGTAGTATAAAGTGAAGCGCAAGATGACCAATATTTAAGATAAATGCATGGATACCTGGTACATCATATCGTCACTTGTTTTACCCTATTCAAATATTCACCATCGATAATAAGACAACCACACGTTTCCTTTCATAAAACAGACAACCACACATACATTCCATATGCTATTCATGAACTTATTTAGTATACACATACAGTGAAGACTTTTTAAATACAGAATATATTAAAATTATTCATTTACATGAACATGATGAATGAAAAACTATTGCATAAATTCTACTCAATCTTCCATGCATACATGATTTACATGTAGTATTTAAAAAAACTAGTTTATTCATTCACAAGAGTTAGTTAAATAGCCTTCTCGTTCAATGTAAGCTAGTCAACATTTGGGGGGGGATATATTTTCGGTACAAAGGATTTCTTAAGTTGACAAAATAGTAAATTAATGACATAATTGAATAAGTACTTTAGTAGTATTTCAAAGTACTTTAGTACTATTTGACTGCAGTACTTAGGATGTTCACAGGGAATTAAGATTATCTACAAATATATCAGATATCTACTTTCGGCAATGGAATGGACGGTTATTATTAGTACTCGTAAACTTGGTACTCCTTTCGATTAAAATATATTTACAGGGTTACCATGGTTACTTACAATATATTTAGACAAAGGAAAAAAGCGAGACATTAGCTCAATGCCAGACACAGACAACTAGTCTCAGTTAATACCAACTTAATATCAAATTATAAATGACTTGGATTAATGCCATCATTTGACGCAATACAAACTAACTTTAAAACTTAATACTAGCCTGAATAGTATACAAATAAAGTCAAATATTTATTTGATCAATTTTGATCCCTGCTATGAATATTCACTACCCTTTCTGATCTCCGTAATGTATACTGTGAATGAAATTTTGATCTTTTCCGATCTGTGATAACTGTTTGAATTAGTACTTTAGTGAGTAACACTAACAGTTATTGTTTTACACATTCGATCACGGCAGGGAATCTGTATCTGATCGAATTAACTTCACATGTATTGAATTTGTGAATGAACTTTCTGATCTCTGTAATAAATGTATACTGTGAATGAGGTTCCGACCATTTCTGATCTCTATAATAATGTAGTGCTCTACATCGTGTGAGAGTGATCATGGAGATGCAGGAATCTTTCACCCATTTGCTAGGACTTTACGTCGCAGTATGAATATTTCACACATACACGACGCATCTTTGTAATGCATACCATGAATGAGGTTTCTGATCTTTGTAATGCATACTTTGAACGAGGTTTCTCTATTGTAATGTAATGCACCGGTCATGCTGATAATATGCTATAATACTGATTATTTGTTCATTGTTAGCAGCTCAAAACTAGGAACTTTCATAAAGACTTGTATCATGTATTCATAATTCTTTATCCTGCTACCCAGTACTCATGTCAGTCACTCATACTCCAACCACAGAGTACAATAATATATCATAAACCGATAATGACTTGATAGTCTGAATGTCACTCAGAAATATTAATAAAAAAAAAGAAAATCATTTAATTTCTGTTCAAATTTGTTCAGTGCCATTGAGTAGCTAGTCTAAATCCTAGGCAAGTTGTATACATTAATTATTATTATAATTATTATTGTATTTGGAAAACAAAGGCAACCTTAGCTCACCAATACTCTATTATTATTATTATTATTAATATTATTATTATTATTACCATATTATTAATAATATTATATTAGTATTATTCTATTTGGAAAACGATTTTGTATTTTTACTTTTTAGCTGACGAATCCTCTGATGATAAAGAGCAGTTCTGGTTCATACTTTACCAGGGTGAATGTAGATGTGCTAAATGTAATTATTTTCTCGCTCGTAACACGTGTTTCCTTGCATGCAAACTTTCATAAGCTCCCACACTAGCGGCAGGTCACAGGTTATCAACGGGTTCGTGTTTTCAGCTCCCCAAGCAGAGAGCGATCACATAACAGGAGTGGAGAACCAAAAATACCCACAATGCATAGGTAAATACAGGTATACGATAACAACTCTACACAAGACATGGATAAATAACGGATTGAAATTGTCTAGTTGATTCAAAAAGCTTTACAAACATAATTATTTTCTTCAACATTAAAAATCAACTGAACCACTTCATCTGTTTTTCCACGATGTGTAACAAATAATAATTCTATATTTTCTGGTCATGAACTCAAAACTAGAAATACAACAACACGCTCAGGTGTCACATATAGTAATCACTACAGGCGTTCAACTGAAAACACGGGGACCAATGTTATTTTTTTCCACTTTTCATTGATATAGATGAAGCACCTTTAAGCCACATGGTAACCATGGTAACGATCTAATTAACAAATCGATAAAAAGAGATGGATTATATTAATTTCTTAAAAATCTATATTTAGCACTGATAACATGGTATTTTTAAAAACAATTTCATAATATGCGCTGTTGAAGTATGGTGAGTGAATCGGTGACTATATGCTACTTCCCTTCAAGTTAAAAATTAATAATATTATAATATTAATTATAATAAATATTGTTTTTGTTTGTTTAAGTAATAAAGTAATAACGGAGAAAAACCATCCAAAAATAATTTCGAGAAAAATAGAATACAGTAAAATAAAATGATTATCCGAGATGGTACAGTTGACACAAAATGATGTGCAACTGTTCGACACGTTCTTTATTTCCTGCTATGCTAAAAGCAACATAACATACTATAGCTTCTGAATCAGCTACAATTAATTTGACCAACAAGTTTTGAATGTACCAAAATTGACCAAAAAATAATAATAAATATATAAAATGGTACGTTAAAAAGGAAAAGGGATTCTCTGGAAAGATACATTAACCAAAAGAAATTACTAATAAATTAAAGTAAAAAACTTGGAAAATTTGACATGATCTAAAATATGTATTCAACAAGATAGGAAAGTAGCACTGGGTGACCTCAACTATTCCTCCTTTAGCCTGTACGTGAGAAAATGGCAACATGAAGCACAAATGATTTGGCACGGGATAACTGCACACACGTGGAATAGAGCCTGGCTCTCTTTAACATTCTCACCACCCAACATATAACAAATACAGCTAAATTTCACCTACGACGTCGCCAACTGTCCTTGTCCATGCCAACTGACCCCCCTGCCTTCCGGACCTGGATATAAACATACCATTAACTCTCTCCATGTTGGCAGCCACCGGGAAATATCCTAAAGAACAACGCCTGCGTCCAATCCAGCAGGGAAAGAGTTAACCCTCTCCATTCTGAAGGCAACTGGAGATGCCCTGGAGAACAGCATTCGTGTCCAACCCAGTAGGGAGAGGGTCAACCCTATCCATGCGGAAGGCAACCGGAGATGCCCTAAAGAACTGCGCCCGCGCCCTATCCAGCAGGGAAGAGGGTTAAAAGGGCTGTGACATGGACAAGGAAACCGAAGGGCGACGTTTCTGGCAAACTCAACAATATTATTGTAAAAAGATTGCCAGCTTAGAAACCAGTTCAGCCAACATGATATGCTTACATAGGACAAAAGTATGCATTTATCATCTTTTAAAAAAATTATAAAAAAAATACCACTATGCTTACAATTCTAACATGCTGTTATATAACTGGTAACGTATAAAACTTGCCATTTATAAACACAGGTGGAAGGGATTTACTCTCCCTTTGTGCATGACTGCATAGAGTTACCTCCCTTACCAATATTTGGCAAAATAAAAATACAAAAAAATAATAATTGTATTTCTGCAGTTTCTAGTCACCCTCATTCTTCATTGACCACGGATTTCATGATAAGATAAGCAAGATGTATGTTTGTTTTTCTGGTTGTAAGACTCAAAAGTGAGAATTACCGATAGATGAAAAGGTGAAAAATATGTATTGCTTTACAGAGGTGTCTACGACACGCCTGGTGATATGACCCCCTATTGCTCAATACTTTGAATGTCGCACTATTATTTTCAAAAACGACGGCAAGGGAGGTAACTCTGTCACGACTCCTGCTCACCATCACAAGTCCCACATGAATAATCCATCCATCCGTTCACTGTATGTGTTAGCTAGATCTAGAAACCCATGCGTGTCAGAATATATCTACAAGTTATGATCAAAAGGCGACAAGGGGAGATAATCATGTGCATATAAAATTGTGTGGCGTGGTCATACAGCCTTGTGGCGACCTCCGCAACAACGACAGTAGATGCCACACCTGTGACAGGCAGTCAAGGGCCAGTAGCACCATAAACAGGGCACGAACAACGATAAAATTGTCAGTGCAGTCCACTTTTTGCAATTGGAATCGTCGCGAGCATCACACTCGCATGGATGTCTGTACTCTCCGTCCGCATCGGACATACAGTGATAAATCAAACACTTGGAACACAATACACATGTCACGCACTCAATGAATTTTTCCACGCTGTCTGGAGCGTCCTCGCAGCTGCCGGGCTGGTTCTCCTCCACCGAAAACATCTCGTGGCAGTGCTTGCACTGTGACCGGCTGCCCAGAAGCCGCCCAGACGTGCCGCCGGGCTTGTGCCTGCTCTTGTGTTTCATTTTCTGTGGTAAGGGGGGGTTCTGGACTATACAAGGCTGCTGTTTCATGCTGGTGGTCGACTCCCGTTTGGTAGGTGGTTTCGGCATTGGTTCTAAATTTGGGTACGAGTACTCGTGTGGGGCGCCCGGCTTGTTTTTGGAAAACGTCACGTACGAGTCCTCCTTGCACAGTTCCACGTTGCCGTCGGCGTCGAGCAGCAGCGTGTCCGACCGGCCGCTCAGCGACGTGGGCTCGTCCGAACGTATCCACACGTCGTCCTGCCCACTGGAGCTCTCGAAGCTGTCCGATTTATGGGAGCTGCTTTTGTCCGTGGGTGGCGAGGATGTGTTCTTGTGCGTGCGCTGTGGCGTGGGCATGTAGTGGACGAGATGGAGGTGGTGGTGATTAGTGTGGGGGTGCGGGTACTGGAAGGCCTCGTTGAGTGCCGCGCTGTTGACGGGCGACCGAGGGGCGGGGCTGGACGTGGTGGTAGACGTGGTGGAGGCCGACTGCGACGAACTGTCCTTGCTGGTTGACATTGGCAGTTCCACGATCTGAAACACCACACACCATGTTGAATAGACAATCATTTAACAAATAATGAGACATGTTTTATCTGAAATACACCAGACACCAGTAGGCCCCGATAGTATTTTTTTCATATAAATATCGAGCTTGAGCACAAATTTGTAACCTCGGAGCCTGGGGTGCGTTCAAGCTGTGCTACATTTGCTACGCTACTTTTGCTACTAATACAGTAATTCGTTGAAAGGTGTGTCACTTTGCACATGCGCACAATCCAGCTCCAACGGCCTCCATCTTGCTTTTGCTCTTGCTACAAATAATATGCGGTACAGACCGGTAGCAAACATAGTTACATAGTATACGTATTGCTGGCTGAACGGCTTCAGTAGGCTATGTAGCAAAGTGTAGCAAACAAATAGTGGAGCTTGATTGCGCCTCAGGTATGCATTTCACGAAAGGAGTGTATATTTACGCTGGACATAAATCAGGACGTAAAGCAAAGAAATAGCATGTAAATTCATGCTTTACGTCCTGATTTGTCAGGCGTAAATATATACCCCTTTCATGAAATGCAGGCCGGGTAGAAATGCCAAGAATTTACAAACAACAAGAGCCACTTTCAAGATTCGTTCACATAGTGTGGCTTGTCACCTCAGCACAAGAGGAAACCCACAACACCCGTAGCACTGAATGTTGCAGTAAACCATTAATCACATGCTTTAAGATGATATCCCTAATGCTTTAGGGGTCTGGATGACTAGTAGTGGGAAATCTATACCGGTAATGTTGTTCCCCCAAAAGTAAAGAAACGTTACTTTCAATACAATTTCTTTTCACAAAGTATAACAAGAGAGCTCACACTTTCAAGATTGGTTTTAGGGAATATAACATTAGACCATCAAAACATTTGAAATAATTATTTATGAAGAAGTTTATGGTTTATAATTTAGGAAAGAAACTGTAAAACTTAGTAAAATAAGTCTGAATAACTATAAGCAAAACAAGTACCACATTATTTCAAACCATGTCAGCATATTAAAAAAACCAAACACCACAGTTATCCAGTTACAGGTTCAATATATCAATACTCAGTGTATCCTTTCAAAAAGCTCTCTTATCCACTAGTAAGAGAGTATAGCGCTCTCTTTGCCAATGGCTAACACACTGTACAGAGAGCGCTATGGTCTCTGTAAGATCTCGCTTTAAGAAGGGATATCTAGCACTGTAATAATAAACGTCACAAATTGACCATCAATAACAAACTCGCTTCAACAAATTTATAATAAACACTGAAATGTGATTCTCGCGAATTAAGTCAATTTTAGCATTAGCGCGTTATTTGCGTCGGTGACAAATAAGCATTTTACAGTATCTCCTATGACCTAACAAGGTCGGCCAATCAACAGCATTAACTCTCAAACTCGTTTCCATTCATGCACACAATACCAGATAACTGACAATGTTATAATTATATCAAACAGTAATCTTCCTATTGTGTAAGCCTTACTAAACAAGCTCTCTAATTGTCTATACATTACTTAATAAGAGAATGGCACATACCGGTAGTTAACTGTGACCGATGCCTCACTCAGTGAGTGAGTGAATGAATATGGAGTTTAACGTCGCCTCACTCAGAGATGGTGTAAAGAGTTTGCTCTGTAATTGAGCGAAATGACCATACCTGTTTCACAGTTTTCAATATCTTCCCCACCTCCCGGAGTTTTGTCGAGTATAATGAACATTCAAGTGCGCTACGTTTTGACTTAAGTAACGGTTGTCTGGGGGCGTTATCCCATGCGCGCCATGGCAACAACGACGGATGTTTACGTACCTGAAACACCTCTTCGTCTTCGGTAACGGAAGTCTCCCTGCTTCCGGAGCCTATAACATACGATGACGTACATGTACAATGTTCTACACACAGTAAATTGCACAAGCCGTGTAAACAGAACGTAACTGAATGCAAGTGCTAATGATGTGTTAACTCCTGTTGTCGGTCACACGTTTGATCACGTGACATGTTGGGGGAGGGTGCAACGAACTGACACTAATTAGCAGCGACAATGCCACGTGTAACAGGGAATCGCACACAGGTCACCTGCGGGTAGCAGCGACAATGCCACGTGTAACAGGGAATCGCACACAGGTCACCTGCGGGTAACTGCGGTTACATCGTATCCAAGATGGTGTAGGGCTCAAATTGAGAGTACGTATTTGTCGATTTGATTTTAAATCTATCCATGCTAGAGGCATCCAGAAATGTCCTAATATGAGCGGTGCCTGTGCCTAATCCAGTAGGGAGAGGGTTGTAAATTTTGTATATCTTGAAACTGACAGCGCATCCTATCAATATTACGTGAGAAAAATAACCTCTGTGTACATTAATGCAGTGTTCTCTGGACGGGATTCGAACCTGTGCTAGTGCTAAGTATCAAAATAGAAAAAGACATAGTAATGATACTACTTGACGGAACTACCCAGTGGTTCATGACTGCTAAGTATCGAAATAGAAAACAATGTACCAACCATCAGTGAGTTCAGCTACTGCTCTCTTAATTCCTTTATCAAATTTTTTAGCATCGTCGAAACGTTCGAATGTTAAGCCAAACCGCTTCTCGTCCGTCTTCCAGTGGTGGAATTTGGGGTTAGCTTTTGTATATTGGATGTCCTTCTTGAGGACACAATCCAACACAACCTGAAAACAAAGAGAAAATGTTACAGATGCATAACAGCAGGGTGTACCAATCGTCTGGGACCCCCATTTAGTAAGTTTTAGCGTTGTTCTGGTAAAATAAAGTGTAGGTTTTATGTCACGATAATTTTTAATAACAACAAAGTGAACTGATAAGAATGAATGAATGAATTATTGTTTTACGTCAAAGCGGGAATCTTTCACCCAAACTGATAAGAAACAATTTATTAAATATCATCGTTTATCCGAGAGTTGCCAACTGAACTGGGCCTGATCTGACCATGTGACATATATTAGATCACATGACCAACAGTGACCGCTTAATCACCTATGTCCAGGCACAAAATCATAGACTAGGCCCCGATATTACGAAACGTTTTTGAGTACGATTTCATACTCAACTCAGAATTTTGTTCATAAAACATCATGTTTTGAGCACATAGCACACGAGTTGAACACAAAAATGTACTCAGAAAAGTTTCGTAATGTCTGGGCCTGGTCACCTATATCATATATAAATATCTACTGTACTTTAAAAAATCTACAGCTGTATAATTATATCCCAGATACATATTTTAACGTCAACCATTGATATTCCAAGCATGGAAGTAGTAATTACATAGCTGGTTCACCTAATTAGTGGATCAAACCAGTTTTACATGAAACTGTAAAGTACACATGCGCAGACACACACACGCGCGCACGCACACACACACATTACAATATTAGGTCACATTTTGTTTCCCTCAGCCGACCATGTATTTCACAGATGGGTAGGTAAGAGGAATTATTTTTGTCTTGCCAAACAAAAACAAAAAGTTCATATTTCTACATAAAGGCTGACGTCCTGAAAAAGAAATTTCACAACTTTTCTTGCATGATAAAATATTTGGGGCGAAGGAAAACATTTTCCATTTTAAAATGTTGGCGTTAGCCAACTTCTCAGGTACACTGACAATAGATGTTACCTTACCTCCTTGTCAGAAAGTCCAGGGGGCCTATTCTCGAAACGTTCTTAGCGATTCTTATAGTATGGCTACGAACTGTTCTTAGGCTAAGAAGTTTGTAAGTACGTTTCGAGAACAGGCCCTCAGATCTGACTGGTTCACGTGATCTCGCCCAGCAACAGAAAATTACCTTTAGAACTTACTGGCCCGAATAACAATACAAATAACAAAAGGTTTACAAAAAACATGAATTTCTACTGACCCTTTAGCGAATGGGATAGCGGTAATTTCTAATTTCGGACACTGATCTCTCCTGAGAGGCAGTATACATATATATTCTCAGCTGGACAATAAATGCCCTTTTTATACAACAGGTCCAATCCCAGATCAAGACCTCATCAAGACCTCACACGGTCTGCATGTTAGTCATTGTCAATGAAAGTCATGTGACGTAAAACAAGAGTTGACTTGGCTAGGATCTGTCGAATGGCTATTTTCTGTGAAAATGGTGTCAATAGATTGATGCACCATTCAAAGATATAGATATGGTGAGGATGACTGTGTCAGACCTGCCTACCCATTTTCATTCACGAGTGTATTTATGTCAACTTTTAGGTGTATAATTTACCTTCAAAGTGTAC
>JAUTBX010010796.1:0-14162 GCA_032361465.1 Lepetodrilus tevnianus | reverse complement strand
TCTCGGGGTGTACAGGAACTTTCAGCTCGTAAAATCCCGTACACACCGATAAACACACATGTAACTAATAATATTGTCTTCATCAGTGTATAATTGGGGCATTGTACATCCACAACGTGTTGTGTTGCAGGCGTCAGACGGTGACCAGTACGCCATGCTGGATAGAAATCCACCTGAACGGCCCTCTTCAGTGGCTAGACCGAGTCCTCACACAGATGGGCTCGCCCGGACTTCCCTGCTCCAGCATGTCGTAGAGGTCAAGGTCGTCTCTGCGACGACACGTGGTCCAGGCTAAAGTTAATATATCAGTGTCAGTGACTCGTCCACAGATCAAAAACAATGAGAGGTAAACTCTGAGATTTGAATACCACCGCCTCTCTGCTTTGAGGACTACACAACTGTGGACGTAGATATTACGTGATCATTTTCATACCGGTGACGTGAAGATCCTGGAGAAAGAGAAATAGTCGTTGTCTGTCGTACTGTTTCTTCTGCTAGATGCCTGTATTCATTCTAGTGTTAGTGCATCGTGCCCGACATCCCTTTTCTGTGTTTTGGAAAATGTGTCTCATTACGTGGATTTTTATATGTTGCCATCTCCAGTTGAAAAGTTTGCCGCAGTCGTGCACCGTGTCGAGAGCCGCCATTGTTGTCATCGGCGACGAGAGTTTCAGGACGTTTGCTCCAGATTGACAGAGTCTGGGAGTGGCGCCCCCAGCAGTGCCTGTTGATGTTTGTGTCTGTTACCTTGGTTACGAACTGTTGTCATGGAGTGTTACCATGGTACCAGCTGTTTGCATTGCCATGGTTACTGACGAATGATGTGTGTACGAAAAGCTTGTCTTTTGAAATGTTGTTTATTGTTTCACTGGACTGTGCTCAACTAAACATCACAGGTGGACGGTTTCCTGGAGAACAGAGGCAAAGGTCCTGCGGCTTGCTTGGTCGGCGTGGCAACACTACCTATGTACGTTTGGTCGGCATGGCAACACTACCTATGTACGTTTGGTCGGCGTGGCAACACTACCTATGTACGTGGTACAATATTTTTATGTAATATTTTTAACGAAATGTTTTTAGATCAGGTTGCACCCCCTTGTATGTGATCATAGGGTTGGCTGACTATGTGAAGTTAATGAAGAGTGTTTCCAGTGATATAATGTTCAACCTTGAATTTGTAGGTTGATAAGTTTTTATCGACATTGATCAAAGAAAATTCAATTTTCAAGAAACAATCGAGTAACTAATTTTAGCGAATTTGTTAACACACACTGGACCTACCATATTACAGTAGATTTGAATTTTGTTTTGAAATTGGATACAGATAACAATTAGAAGCAGATGCCTTTTGTTTGTTTCTACGGAGTGCATGTTTCCTAAGGCTGGACAGGAACATAGGACGAATGTCAGAATTGCAAATCTTTTATTGAAACGTGAATGTTTCTGTTTTGAAGGAAGGGATATAATTTGCTATTCCTGCCTGGTTGTAGTGCTGTAATGGGACTCGGGTCGAGGTCAAAAGTCTTGGCGACTTTTCTATTACTATTTTTGCGAGGTCGTATATTGACTGGTGCTGTGCCGAGTGTCAGATGATGTCTGAACGTGATAGGAATGATAGACTGGTTTTATTTGTGCGAGGACATCTGTCATCGCCATTCACTAGAAAAACATTGTTTATTCATTCTGAATGTATGTAATATTTTACTAATTGACAAGTTAGCAAAGAGACGACTACAGGTAAAGATGGTGTTTTCTTTTAGTTGTTTGTACATTTTTTTTAAACTTCCAGAAATCAGTATTGTAGAATTGGAATTTTGCCAAGTTAACTGCAACGATAGTTCTGCAATTACGTAATGGAAACGGTGAAATTCCACGCGGCATTGTTTACTCTGATCAGGATGAAATTATATGCTAATATTGGAAATATTGAACATTGCGCTAATCTTAGAAATATTGAACATTGCATGCTAAACATTTGTTTGAAGAATGACAAAAGGTGAATGTTGATACTCAGTGTTAAGCTACTTTATCATAGCGGGCATTGCTCTTGTATTGTGATAGCAGCTTGATAGACAGGTGCGTTGTCTTGGAAGGAAATCTATATTAATCTTGCTGCATCGTGGCAGTTGTTAGCATCTTAAACATTTGAACCTTCTTTCTGCTGGCGAACGGATGCCCTAGGGTGCAGCCATTATCATTAGTTCAGCAGACAGAAGGTCAAAGGTTACACCGGTGGATTCCCCTACAGAATACATATGCCCAGCCAGTCTGCTACAAGGAGGGAGGGAGAGACGAGATTTCACTTTTACTTTGTTTGGTTTTGTTTGTTTAGAGGAGGAAACTTGCAGTCGTATGTGATGCTGTTTTTAACAGCCGCGGTGAGGATAGACTGGGTTGTCTCTCCAAGTCATGTGCCATATTTGTGTCCGTCTCTTCATGTTGAGTTGTTTATTGACGAAACTAACGACTTGTATCCGATTCTGTGGAATTACTTTGATCCGTTTTGTTTCATATCAACGAATCTGTTGAACATTTACTTCAAATAATTGTCAAGTAAAATACATATATTTTTATTCTGTCATTTTAATGTAATAAAGCTCAAATTTTCGCCTGCATTTAATAAGAATTATGTGTAAAATATTAAGCAATATTATTTGAGTGACGTAAATCAAAGAATCAAAAATAGCATTTATTACAGAAATAGTTATTATCGTGAATGATGGGACTATCCACGAGAGCAGATTCCTGGTCATGTGACCAAGTAGTCCGGCATGTCTGCTTTGCTTGTCTTAGCATGTGCTTCAATTGTGAAATAAACTCATTCAACACGTCCGTTTCCGTTGTCAATATTGCATCCTTGCAGAACAAGGGGAGATAATTTGATGAGAATGTACTGGCAACAAATGGTGGGGAAAAGATCACCATAAGTGTTTTGTAGGACACAGAATGAATGCAAGTGTTGTCAGGGTATGCGGAAGGAAAACTGCCAATTTAATTGCCCAGTGAATTATTGTTTTACGTCACACCGGGAATCTTTCACCCAGCCCTGGGTATTGTTAGTTTCACATAGCTCTTAGCCGCTAAGAGACCATAACACTCTCTTTGCCGATAGCCAATACATTGCTAAGAAAGCTCTGTGAAACGATACCCTAGTTGCCTGAACCGTTACCATAAGTCTGGTTGTTTTTTTTTGCAATGGACTTGCACTTATTTTTATAGCCGGTTCTGAGATTCTGACTTACAATCAGTTGTAGCTACAACTGTTCTATGCAACTCTGGACACCGCTTGGGGCTGGCAGGCTCGACATGTTTTCAGCCATTGATCAGTCCATGAATATTATGCTAAATATTTTGCTGAACTGATTCCAAAGCTGATGTGAAGAGAATCTGAGATGCCGATGTCACGATTATTCATAAGCAAGCCATTTCTTGTATTATTCAGTTTAAATTCTGACATGCTTATGAAGGTGCTACCATTAAGTGATGGACGATCAACATGGTTGCAGCACTCTTCGTTCACCATGCTCAAAGAACTTTACAGAATTTCAGCGATATCATTGAGAATGTCATAAAAATAACTATTATAGTATGCCGTTCAACACAACATGGTCTTACATAAAAGCACTGCTGTAAATTGTACAATGATGGCGACCATTGCCAGTGGTAATATTTACGATGCAGCAACATCGTCGGCCTTTGCAACATCAGACTTTGTGGAGGAAAATGATACTTTCTGGTCCATCTTTTTTTCCCACGAAGATGAAACAATGGCATTACATATAGGATTATATTTGGGATTTGGGAACATGGCCCAAGTTAACAAAGTTGGTGGTATAAAACTGACATGTTGTATTTGATGTAGACATTGTTTAATTGACAACATACAAGGAAATGTTTTCAAAATAAGTTTAATAATTTTTCCTTCTTACATATGAATATAGTCTTACTGCTGATAGTAGATTGACACAGACATGGAGCCTCCTATCGCTATCAACTATGACACGAGTGTGACATATTTACAATACACGGGTATCTAAAACATGGCAATTGGAACTGTACACACTATACAATATAGACATGTATTCCACAGGGACTATAACGATGCAAACAGCTGTGAGAAGTACAAGTTTGATGAGAAATGCACCCAAATATCCATCAAGTTTTCACATTCAACCAGATGATGCTTAAACACTAAAACTCTTATTCAGGGAGTAAATGATTTATTTCATTGGTGATACGGCCGACTGCTGTACAGTTGCCTGTACTTGACTTGGATCCAATGCCACTCATCCATAATGTCCTATGAAATAAGATGATCAAAAGCCCCGACCATGGACAATTTCTTTGATTTAGCCAGCTTATGAAGTAGGTTGCTGTAGACGACAGAGTATGCCTCTAGACACACCAAGGACTTTCAATATGCTGTCTAAAATTTTAAAATGCACTTGAGATACATTACCAATAATGCAACAACGATATATACCGACCTAGTGACTTTGGCTAGACTTGAATTGATAGAAAAATATATCCTATATTGCCCCATTTATAGTAACTTGCAGTGACATCAAATTCCATAAAATGAAAATAAAGACAACAATATGTTGTGATGACCTGCAAGTGATAAAACACTTGGCACAATTCAAGTCTCGCTCAATAAATGTGAGAGATATTCTGTAACAAAACCCAGCAACACATTTAGCTTTTTCCAATGAAATTTAGCACTAATGACCTTGACCTTGGAATGTTGATAGTAGAATTCCCATACTGCCCAGACATAAAACAAGAATGTATCTCGCGTAGAATACATATATAGCATATGTTAGACAACATATCAGTCATTAGAAAGAACAAGACATTAGATTACACACAGGAAACCTAAGTGAGATGATGCGTTGCTTTAATTTATTCAGTGTTAATATTTAAAGAACAATGGAACAGACAACCAAGTACCATGTCAATGGCCAGAAGAACGTCGTCTCATCGATAAATCCACAAATCTAGCCAACAACACTTCTATTTGGACAGTATTTGAACGCACAAATGTGATTGGTCAGATAAACATCCATGTTGTTTGCCGATTACGTACAACTCTTCATTCATAGACGATAAGTGAATTAACATTGAGATGAGGGTAGCACTTGATGAAGTTTATCTGACACTCCATACGGTCATCATTGTACAATGGATTAAGCACTTAATGACTGGTTGCCATGGTGATGAGGACAAAAGCAATATAGGACAATCTATATTTGGTTTTTGGGCAACTGAAAATCATCAATAATTTACATGACATCGAAATAAAAAAATCAATAAGTTAAAGTTAGTAATATGTTTGAAAAAATAAATTCAACAAAAATGTTTCTTCCAGGGTTTTTCACAATAATAATAACACACATAGTCCATAGTCTTGAAAATACCCCGGGATTTTAGTCAGCCAAGTATTTATTGCCAAAATACGCCCCACAGCAGACTGGGCAAGTGACCTGTAGATTGTGGCTACACCGACATGAGCAGACGTCAAAATCCTTGTTGCTAGGCGATGTCTGGTACACAAGGGCCGAGAGCGTGGATGAGAAGACTGTTGACAACCTGGCGGTACTGGACACGCCCGGGGATACGCCCGGGGACACGCCCGGGGATACGGGCAGTACTGACAATCATGAGTGAAGACATCAATGCTGCCTTATTACACAGAGTACAAATATAGCCGACAGGTTTTGTTCCATGGTATCGGGCGGGTTCAGAGGTCAAGGTCACAGTCATCAGGTCATGGTGGTAACATCAGCAAATGAAGGTCACACGTCTCACCGATGTCGGACTCGGAACGAATTAAAGTCATGATTAGAATGTGAATACTACAGGTGCTGGTCCCCCCCTTATCTCCGACTTTGTTCTCTGTTGTGGCAGCAGGTCACTCTGTGGGTGGCTGTGATTTGGGCGGTGGCGGCGGTGGCTGCTGTGGTTGGGGCGGTGGTTCGCTGTACTCCACGGTGTACCGGTGGTACTGGTAGTACGGCGCGCGGTCGGGGTAGTACGTCTTGGCGCATGTCGTCTTACATGGCCGCATGTCCTCGCCTTTACCCATCATCCACTGAGACGACTGTGTTTCCTGGTCGGTTGTCACGTGCTCTTTCCGCCACCGGTTCACCCAGGTCATGAACTTCTCGTGCAGCTTCAACGACACGCGCTTGTGAGACTGGAAATACAGAAACAGCACATTGAGACTGGAAATACAGCACAATGGTTACGTCTCTAAGACTGCCAAGCATATATGGTTGGTTCTAACATTGTAAAAGATTATGGATCAAATTGAATGTAACATTGTAAAAACTGATAATTTTTTATAAAATAATCAATCTAATTTATTTTCAGTTCAAACAGTCGATCTCAGTTTTCGTCAGTTGTGATGGCGTCAATCTTGGTTCTTGTCATTTTAAACCTGTTGACAGTTCTGTCAGTTCAATCAGTCAATCTTCATCAGTTCTGTCAGTTCAATCAGTCAATCTCAGTTTTCATCAGTTCTGTCTGTTCAATCAGTCAATCTCAGTTTTCAACAGTTCAATCAGTGAATCTCAGTTCAATCAGTTCTGTCAGTTCAATTAGTCAATCTCAATGTTCATCAGTTCTGCCAGTTCAATCAGTCAATCTCAGTTTTCATCAGTTCTGTCAGTTCAATCAGTTAATCTCAGTTCAATCAGTCAATCTCAGTTTTCATCAGTTCTATTAGTTTAATCTCAGTTTTCATCAGATCAAGCAGTCAGTCTCACCTCCTTGGCTCGCTGCAGTGCCATCCTCTTGTACAGGTAGCTCTCGCTGTTGACCACGTAGACCATCTTGAAGGAGTTGACATTGAACTTGCAGCCGGTGCTGTCGATGATGTCCATGTCCTCTGTGGGCGTGGCAGCTGTCAGTGCGGCTGAAGGAGTGGCCGAGGTCGTCATCGTCGCTGTCACGGCCGTCTCAGGGTTAGACGTGTCCTCCTTTTCTTTCTCTTTTTCCTTCTCTTCCTGCTCCTTCTCGCCGCGGTGTTTCTGGTTCTTGTTGTGTTGTCGCGTGTGCCGAACATTTCTGAAAATATGTCCATATAAAAGTATGAAAAGCTAACCTCTTCTACAGCTATTCAGATGGGGGAATTAAAAAAAATAAGTAGAATCGCAAACATTTCTAGCGTTGGAGAAGTAATATTCAGCAAAAAAAACAGGAAGTAAATCCTATGCAATTTAAGCTGAAATGTGGTTCGGAGCATGTAAATCAATGTATAGTTAGTATAGAAACACTCGAGTGTATTATTATTTTACGTCACAGAGGGAATCTTTTACTCGAGATAAAAAGCATGATTTCACAGTGGGCACAAACCTGGGCAGAAAGACGGGTTTCTTGGCGAGCTGTTCCTTGAGATCGTCGGAGATGGAGTCGTCCTGAGCGACGTACTTCTCCACGTACTCGGACCACCGCTCCACCTCCAGCGGCTCGTCCGACACCTCGTGTTCCGTGTCCAGCAGCTCTACCGTCAAGTGACAGTCCTTGTTGAACTGCAGCACAAAGTCACACACACTGTAGTTGACATAGCTGATGGTGTCGTACAGACTATATGGCCGTATTTGTTTACAGAACTCACGACCCACATGCGCAAATTAACTTCAAATAAAACACCCGAGAACGTAACACGAGTGTTGAAGGCACTACTGACCAATCATAAAAACTGTAGACGTCACGAGTGCATAGCTGACTGTTGTCTGACGTCACTAGGGTGGTGTTCTTGGATATTTGATTTGAACTTCCGGGACCCGAGTCTATAGAGTCGGGTTTTAATCAAATACGGCCTGAAGCGATCAACATTTATAGGTCGACTCAGTTAATAGAAGGACAATTACTTACTATAGCAATTTTGAAACAGTTTTCCTCCACCAACAAGAATTCAGCTTTTCTTTGATAATTTAATTCCGCCATCGTCCGCTGATGTTGCGTTGCTAGGCGACCACCGATAGCTTCGTTCTTCTTCTCCTCGTAATACAATTCCAGGACCTTCTGTACAGACTCCTCACTGACGATGTGCTGAAGCTGTGACAGGAAGAAATGATCATAGGTGATAAATAGTTCATTTACATAGTGCTAGTATCTACTTTAAATGTATGCTCACACTGCTGTGTAGGGACTGTTAGCGACTATATGTAAAATAATTGATTAAGAGAAATGTCTCAAGTAGTGATCTAATAACGGAGAGTTGGAAGATTAACAAGATTAGTTTGGGTAATTTCAATCCATTTCTTAACATATGAATATTGGCTGAATGTTTTTGATGGAACAACAGTGCATTAAAACCGAGAAAGAAAATGTCCCTCTACCCCTCCAGTAAAACATAACTCGCATCATGAGACAGCAATACCTAACATGAGCTGACAGGGGTAATAAAAGCTCACTTGGTAGTAATGCTGCGTTCGTTTGGCGTTTGTGAATATCGTATACAACCTGTGAACACGGTTTCACCGACTAGAGAGCATCCAGGTCAAAAATAGATAGGATGAGAGAAATGCGAACCCAGTTCACAAGTTGTGCACACGGTGATTTCGTCAAACGAACGCGTTTCACAAGTTGTGAACTCGGAAATACGATAATCACGAGTGCAAACGAACGCACCATAATGCCTACTTGACATACTGAATGCCACAACTGGAAGTAGTTAACTCTCTCCCTGCTGGATTACTAGGCACAGACACGGCTCCATGAGGCATATCTGGTTGCCTCCAGCAGGGAGATGGTTAAAGCTGGCACCCCGGGTGTGGTGACTGACCTGTCGGACAGAGTTCTGCACCAGCTTGTCCATGGTGAAGGTCATGTACGCGTGGATGCCGTACATCTCCCGCAGTGTGTCCTCGTACTGCACCGACTCCATGTTGCCGTCCAGTAAGTTCTTCACCATCTCCAGGAAATACTGGTAGTAGTACTCCGGCTCCACCTCGACTACACAGAGGGAACAGTGTTACAGTGGAGACTATCATTTTACCTGTCTACCAACAGATTCAGACAGTATTACCAACACATAACATGAAATATTGGTCCTACTCCATATTAGTTAAAGGAATCTTCGAACATGCCAACCGTCTACAGAGTGGAATACAGACTATTTTTATATTTCTTATTTTCGTATTAGGATTTAGAGTCGCTTTCAAGATTCAGCAAGTATATCACAATTTTTAGTTTCGGGCAGGAGGAAACATCCATAGCGCTGAATGTTGCAGTAAACCTGTGAGCACCGGCTGGTACTGACAGACCAAGGAACTACATTGCCATTCTACAGACGGTGCATCCTATCAATATCGCGGCAGAAAGGAATACTCTTAGATTGATGGCTATGGCTGTACAGTGGTGAGTGAATATGGAGTTTAACGTGGCTGCAGGAAGGCTGTAGTGTGTACAGTGGCGAGTGAATATGGAGTTTAACGTGGCTGCAGGAAGGCTGTACAGTGTGTACAGTGGTAGAAGAAGCTGAGACACTTACATGGTGTTTTCAGTCGGAGTGCGGTTGCTGTGGAGTTTTTCCTCTCATGCTGACAC
The DNA here is from genome assembly GCA_032361465.1 of Lepetodrilus tevnianus. Lineage (NCBI taxonomy): Eukaryota > Metazoa > Mollusca > Gastropoda > Lepetellida > Lepetodrilidae > Lepetodrilus > Lepetodrilus tevnianus. The sequence continues at coordinate 4,607 of JAUTBX010010796.1, read as the reverse complement.
TGTTTACTCTCCTCGATGATGCGTTGTGTGTTTGTGTAGATCCACGTCAACCGTTTACATAATATTTCATGTAGGCGGAAAAATAGGTACCAGTTGTTATTGACGAAAAATAATGAATACAAGTCATCCTGCAACAGAAAGAAACACAAGGTCAGAGGTCGGGCACACAGAACATGAACAGGGAACGCGGGGTCTAAACACAGGTTTCAACGAATCGGTCTCAAATGTCATAATTTACGTAATGAAATAATCAATTTGAAACTGGTCTTGTGGCATTGGCTAAGGAGAACATATAAGGAGAATATTGACTGTGAAGAACAGAGGAGGAAGAGGGACAGACACTCACGTCCATACTGTCCATATGGTCATACGATGCAGTCCCGTTAACCATGCCTTTCTTGGGTTGGGGTGAGACGTCATTCTCCAGCTTAATGGTGGCTGGCTCGTCTTTCTTCTCCGGTACGTACGGAGACTTCCTGTCCTCCTCCTTCACAGACGACGTGGCGTTCGTCTCGAACTTGCTCAGACCATCCATGTGATCGGCCTCATCTGTCTCCATGTCTGAAACAGGAATCACCGGTCAGCGAATGCTCGTCTAAAAGATTCTTTATGGACTATATTTCTGGGCTGCCTTGGATGGAGGAAATACTCCAGTTATAAACACGGCTGACTAAAACTATAAAATATTCGGGAGACATGTTCAGATAGTCATTTAGTTGGCTGTTCATGAATCCCGGAAGTTTTCAAATAAATATTGTTTAAAAAAAATAATTAAATATTCAACTTCATTTTTGTTCTCATAATTCTACTTCAAATTCTTACAAAACATGTAAAGATTCTTTGGATGCAGTCAGTACATCACACTAGATGCAATACTGCATAAAAGTAAAAATGCTATAGCTTCCAGAGAGATTGCAATAGACAAGAGTTATCTGCCCCTACCCTCCTCTTTGTCGCCCTCGTCATCACTGAGCTCTCCGCGCTGCGTGAAGAACAGGTCCGGGATGAAGTGTAGAAGGAGCTGCTTGATCTGCTGCTTGTCTTCCTTGTGTATCCCTGCAGTCACAATACAGTCACAATACATGAATACAGGCAGTCACAATATACATGAATACAGGCAGTCACAATATACATGAATACAGGCAGTCACAATATACATGAATACAGGTAGTCACAATATACATGAATACAGGCAGTCACAATACAGTCTCAATACATGAATACAGGCAGTCACAATACAGTCATACTGATGGAATCATGTCTTAAGGAATTCTAGTCTGTAATGATCAATATCTGTATTCATCAAGTCTGTTTTCAAATCGGGCTGTAATAATCAAATGTGACTGACGATAAAATCCTATGACGATAAAATCTGACAGTAATGATCAAGTCAGGCTGTAATGATCAAATCTGACTGATAATAACAATAATGTGCGCGTTTATATCGCGCCAAATCCATGCTTCAGAAGCATGCTTATAGCGGTACATTGTTATGATGAAGCTAGTCAGTGAGTGAGTGAATATGGAGTTTAACGTCGCTGCAGGAATCTTTCACCCATTTGCGACGAGAAGCTAGTCGGAGATGATCAAGTGGGTTAGCTCTGACCGAGTCGACACGTACCTGTCTGTCGCTTCATGTGGTGGATGATGAGATTAGCGACGTCGTCCAGCACAGCGCGGTCCTTGTACGAGAACAGCAGATGAGGACCCGTGGGCTCGTTAGACCCTTCCTGCATCTGCTCCTGTCGCTGAAAACACCGGGGACAGATTGTAGAACAACAGCAAGATATTAATTTGATAATAGAACAACTTTATAGTATTTTTTTCCACCATTCACGGTGCTACAGGAGAATATTATTACATTTAATATACATTTTGGATGACGAGTAAGTATTAGATCATAGATCATCAGCATCTCATCAAAGACAGCAAGCGAAATGTATTATTCATTGTGCGTATGCATATCCTCGGCCTTTAACAGTACTAAACTGGAACAGGAAATATATTCTAGGTAAAGTATGGAGAGAAAACCCAGTGTGAAGTCAAACAGAAGATGGTACGCAATCCTACAACACAAAGGGAATCCACACTGGAGATCTCACCTCGTCATATATCGTCTCGATTTCATTGAGTAGTGTCTTGGACCGGATGCTCTTGATGTCGTTCTGCTTAAAGTTGATTCCCTGGTGGTCCAGGGACTTGAGGTAGTACTTCTCGTTCTGCTCCCTCCAGATCTTGTTGAAGCCTCGCTGAGATTCACGCCACTCCTCCTCCTTGGCTTTGAGTCTGAAAACATCGACTCAGGGTCACGCTCTGATAAACAACAACGGCTACTCTACGCCCTGAACACACTCAGTTGTATAAGCACAACAGCAAGACATAAGACACAAGGGTTGAGTAAGCGGCTTAGCTAAACTGGTTCCATGATCCACGGACTGGTTCCAATGATCCATGTACGCTTCATGCGACTCCTGAGACAGTGGCTAGTTTGGTAAGCCGCTTACAAGCTGCTTGCGTCTTTGAACGCGCCCCAGATATTCACACTAACCTTCGCAAGACAAGAGGAACAGCTACAACCGGATTTTTTTTCAGACCATCGATAATATCTGGAGCTTTGTCTCCATATATCCTGAAACAGAATAAAAAAACATGATTAAGTTTCATACGAATCTATATCGGCAGAATTGATGATCCAAGGCCTACCTGCAATCAATGATTTTTAATTGAATTAGTGGTTTAGTAATTTGGTCCCACCTGTGTATGGCTTTCCGGTGTAGTACTTCCGACGTTCCCCCGAGCGTGTTGTCAAGACGGAACTTAGCAGCATCCTCGGGGGCCATTCGGGTCAGTTTCTTCTGGACCGCTTCCAGAACACGTATACACATCATATTAGTTTCTATCACCACATCCAACTGAAACAAAACACATATACATATATATACATAATTGCGTTTCACAATTGCATATATTTATTATCATTCACAGTATTCAAAGTTTTACTTGCATATTTTGTTTCAATGGTTATTATACCATTATCATTATTCAAACATGTATTTAAAATTTTAATCAGCCTCAATTCACGTAGACACAGACAGCTATCAAAACTAACTTTTTAACTTAATAGCTCGAATAGTGATACAAATAACAAATGTTATGAATTTCTACTAGTCCTTAGGATACCTTTAGCATTGGGAGAAATGACCGGGGCTAGTTATATTTCGATCCCTGCACCGACAGCAACACATACCTCAAACCTTTCGTCCTCACACCGGTAGATATGCTCCTCGTATTGCGTTTTCCGTGATGTGACGAATGTTGAATCTTCCGACCAGGATGGAAATGAAACCCACGTGTCATTGAGTACCTGGAGTGGAAGGGCCTATACAAAGCTCTCATGCTGAGTTGAATACTGTTTATTGGCCATCGTAATAATTGGTAGCCACTAACATTAATTAACAATAGATATCATCAAAATATTTAGAAAACACATATGGCCAGTAAAATAAGTACACTTGAGAAATGAATGAATGAATTATTGTTTTACGTCACAGCAGGAATCTTTCACCCATAGGTGACGTGACGACTTACACTTGAGAAAAGAACACTATTTGAAATATATGATTGCCTCTACTAGAACGAACGTAAAGGAGATGAGACATGAAAACAAACTCTTACCTCTCGACACAAGACGGTGCGACCAGAACACTTGGGCTGCGGGTACGACTTGGGCAGAGCTCGATAGCTGGCACCGTACCGCTTGCATGTGGCAAAATCTGAAATACAAGTCGGGGATTTTAGTTTATATCTATAATCTATTCTGGACTAAACATTCTTACATCTTGAATTTCATTACATTTCTGGGTTATTTTGGAATGTAAACTGAGTTTTCAAAGCATTTTCAAAATCAAGGTGAATAAAGCTGCGATTATTTGAAGTGACCATAAAATCATTAAATTGAGAAAATGGAAGTAAGAGTGAAATGGAACACTTCATATGAAGATCTTGTTCTGGCTTTTTGTTGCAGCTTGAGTTGAAACTGCTTCAGTCCGAGGACCACACAAAATGTATAAACTTTCGATTTCCATTCCAAGATTTTCAAAGAAAAGCGTTGGACTTTAACCTGGAGTATGTGCACCTGTGAGTTGAGCCAGACACGTACCTATCTCCATGGCGAGATCCCCAGTAATCCGCTCCTTGGTGGCTGTTTGTGGAATGCCTTCAATGGACCCGCCAGACTCCTTGTAACCAAGGAAGTCCTTGAACCATTTGAACAACTCAGGGAATTTCCTGGAAGTAGCAAGTATCAACATTTTCAGTACTGTGTGGATTCAGCCTTTTCTAGCATTGAGATAGTGGCCTGTGGACCTGTAACTTAAATTCATTCAAAAATAGATAGTGGCAGCTTAGTTCCAATAACTACTGCAGTATCAGCAACAGATATCCAGCATCGACTTGGGTACATGGTACAAACAAATGCAGCTAAATGCTAATGTCGTAATATGATCCCTATATCTGAGAAGATCCTTTGTAGTACAGTCAGACCCCGGTATACCGACCACTTCCGTTTTTGTTAAAATCTGACCGGTAAGCGAAACAACCGGATCATC
>JAUTBX010010685.1:0-14164 GCA_032361465.1 Lepetodrilus tevnianus | reverse complement strand
AGTGACCCCATGTGATGATAAATCCACCAAAAAACCTTATACTATAGACAATTCATACGTTCCCAAAAAATCAACTGGACTATATACAGGTCTATCAACTGTGATAATTATGCCTTTAAGACGTCATTGATCCAGTAAGAACTGTTGTTCAACTATAGTAGACTAATACACTTTACATTTAGTCATATTGTAATCCAGTGCCAGACTGTACCAATGATCCATTACCAATACAATGACCTTTACGAATACCAGCAATATGGGATGATCTCACAAGTAGGTAGGCTAATTATAATTAAAACGTCTATCACATTTGTACATTAAATGTAAGAATAATCGAAAGGTAATTCCGTACCATATACTGTACCACTGGGAGTGGTTAACTGAAATAAAATTGATTAATAACAGGATATAGGTCTACATAGTTTCCATGTTCATCCAATGGATATGCAGTTATGTTTGGATAAGTTTGCATGTATACGTAGACGGCGTGAACAACCGTTGAAGTAGGCCTAGAATTCGCGCAATCTAATTAAAATACTTTGGACCGATACTTTCACATCTAATTTTAATTAGATTGAGTGTTCGCGGATTCTCTGCACCGTGACATGTTTAACCTTATAGTAGGGAGGCAGAACCCACAGTTTTACAATTTCGCTCAACCCAAGATAGTAATATAGCAGCCAATAGTGTTAAAATCATTTAATGTATATGTGCCGTCATTTCCAGACCCGCCTATAACCCGTGCGTAAGTTTACCAGGGGGTCGTTTATGACGTTAAGTATACAAAATGAATTCTTAAAAACTTTGTTTTTTTTCTTATATATTTTGTTTGGGTAGAACAATTAAGTTTCTTTGCGTGTTAAAACATTTTTATATGTAGCATCAGGTATCCCGTAACCTAATAAAATAGAATTCACATTTCCTGTTGCCTTAAATGTCCCTTTAATTTCGTATTTATCGCAAAAATGGTGGGGAAAATCCTTTCTTTTCAAATTTGAATATTATGAAATTTGACTTCATGTTGTAGAAAACCAGACGTCCTATAAAAAGCAGTGTATGTGTCTGTAATCCAGCAGGAAGAGTGCTAATTATATTATATTGATTGGTATATATTTATATGAAAGGAGCCGCTGAAATCCTTTATCCTCTGAAACCCTGTACTCCAGTAATCTAGACTTGCATATCTGATCTAGGGTGATGGGTGTCGACATAATACTAAATGTAGTCCTTATATATATATATATTATATCGTCTTTTAAAGCCCCAGTCACACTGTCAATGATAGGGACGCCGGATTATCCAGCTCCTACTATATATGTGCAGTAGGCTATATGTGCAAAACATGTAAAACTTGTATGTGTTTCATTGTTTTCTTATTATATCACATGATGTGATTTTTCATGAGAATACACTCTGTTCTGTTCTGTTCTGTTCTGTGTCCGTTCAAAAATTCACCATAGCCCCCGTCAAGGATCGTCTTGTCGGTTCAAGGACGGATGAAAACCTCACTGTTGACCCCGGATAGTGGTGATAATACGGATACGGATTAATATTAGTAGGATTATTAGTAGGATTAGGCCTACGTTCTTCTACGATTCAGTAAGGATCCGATCCATGATACATTTTGAAAATTCCAAAATGTTCACAGATACTAGTGATACTAGGCTACACATGGCTATTATTGATCGTATACGGACAGCTATATTGCCACGAATGATGCCGGATCGCATCCGGGGCTAATCCGGTGTCTGGATAGTCATTGACAGTGTGACCGGCTTAACCGTATTGTTCTTATACATGCATGTAACTGTTGTAAATTGTTACCAATTCTTAACTTGTAGTACTTAGATTTTTTAAATGTACAAACGAAGGCTTTTATGTAAATTTTAAAAGCAGCCACAAATGTAAATATCAGTATTTAAAGGCATAATATCACAGATATTTATGGTTCTTAGCTACAATTGCAAATTACATTCACTTGACATACATTCAATCATGTTTGCACTTCTAAAAACCTTTCCACGGCTGTTTGGTAGACAAACAACCAATGTAACTTGAATATGGTCGTATTGCTATTTGCTTCATTATGTCAATGCAAGTGGACATAACTCAGTCAATATAACACGCAACGGTAACGCTAAAGGGGGCATAAGTCGAAATCATTATTAGAACTGCGGCATCAAAGACAAGATAAATAGCGGAACGTTCCCATATTTCATATAAAATATGATTTTTTTTTAGTAACTATCGAGTACATCACTAAATAACAACTTTTGGGTGGGTAAATCAAGCGTAATTACTAATTAGTCTCAGATCGAAATTCGTCTGTCAATTATCCAGCCTCTATCAACTGTGATATTACAGTATTTAATAAGCCAATGTTGGCTGGGCGTGTACTAATTATACACAGTTTTATTATGCAATATCAAATGTAATATGTATAAGCTAGACACTTTAATAAACTATTTTTACTTTACTTTTAATTACTGTATTAACTTCCTTTTATATTACCAGCGGTTTTCATCAGTGGATGACGTCGCACAACGCAGTCAACGTACCGGTAGTAGGGTCTCCGTCGTATACATTATAATGCATAGGTAATAAGCTGTCCAATGATCCCGTTGTTATTTGTACTACGGGAAGCCATCAACAACAGTTATTTGGACTAATAAAGGAATTATAATAAGTTATTTACTACATTCTGGATTTTCACAGTTACAGTATTGAAACCAGGAAGACTTTGCAGTAGGCCTGCACTCCCCCACCCCTCCCCCATACACAAGACCAAATGCTATTCACAGTACCACGTATAACTTACGTCTTTTGGAAAGAGGTCCTTCCAGTACGCAGCTGCCACCGGATGGTACATTCTACCAGACAACAGCAAATCCTCCGGAAAACTGGACATGTTCAAGAAAGAAACAATACGGTTCAATAAAAACGTATCTTTTCAAGGGAGCTCTCACCAACTAAATATGAGACATGCGCACAGAGCATACATAGTATAATCGCTGCGTAATATAAATGCATACATTATTATTATTATTATTAACTTAGTAGTAGTAGTAGTAGTAGTAGTAGTAGTAGTAGTAGTAGTAGTAGTAGTAGTAGTACTGTAGTAATATAGTAATATTTAATACGAAATGTATTCAGATTGAACGAGAATGTAATATTTCGTATTTTAAATAAATAAGCATATGAAGTACATTACAAAGTACGTATTTGTAATATTTATATATATATTTTATATATATCGATAATATTAACTTCTGGGGAAGGGAACCTAGTCGAAGTATATAGTAAATGCGTTGCCAAAACTGATTAATGGTTATGTTGGTATATTTTAATTGTAATCTAGAGATACGTTCCACTATATTTCCATCGGACATTAGCTAGCGGGAAAAAAATGTGAAACCATAATATTTTTTGTACGACAAAATGTACTGGCAACATATTTCATCACCATCTTCATGTACTCGATAAACTTCGCGCGGACGTGATAGAAGTCACCCCTGCACTCACAGCCCTAACGCGCTAGTTCACAACTCTCCCCCAGACGAAAGAATCTCCCCCTATTTCCAATAAAACATTTGCACCTATGTGTGTTTACGTATGTGTGTATATGTGTGCAATTGTGTCGTTTGTTGGTTTGTGTGTGTGTGTGTGTGTGTGTGTGTGTGTGTGTGTGTGCGTGTGTGTGTGTGTGTGTGTGTGTGTATGTGTATGTGTGCACGTTATTATGTTATAATTAATTAGCCCAATTCGCACTTATAAACTACACTGACGATCAAAAGAAAGTATATCACGACTTTCGCAACTAATAATTTATTGCGACAAAAATTACTTTATTATAAAAAGTATTATTTTCTAAATCTTGTGTAAAATAACCATTTACAACAACACATTCGTTTACATTTCCATCGTGTCCATCGTGTACCCCCCCCTATTGAAACTATTGTGTAAAAACTTTGGTATACTCTTAGGCCCCAAAACGATCTTATAGGGCGTACCTTTAAAATTCCATTTCCCCGCCAAATAATTAACTAAATGAAGTCATTAAGCACGATGGACATATCTGGCATATGTATGATTGGTGCTAATATCGCATACGACCTCCTCTAACATCGATGAACTCAATACCTCAGTCTATAATTGATCCGATGTCGATGAGTCAACCTCCACGGTAGCGTCTGAACGCTTTGATACCAACGGCACGCAGACTATCAAACTACACTATCAAATTATTAACTAACCTGGAAAGATAAACTGGCCTCAGAAACTGCAATTAATGGAAACGGAAGAAACAAACTACGGCACTATAAACGTTTTAAACATGAGTAGACTACAGCCAAGAGATGTTTTTAAACCAACCCTTACACAGAAGTCACAGGAGTGCATTAACCCTCTCCCTGCTGGATTAGGTACAGGCCCTGCTCTTTGGGGCATCTCCGGTTGCCTTCAGCAGGGAGAGGGGTTAATGAAATTTAGATAGCTCCGTTAAGAGTAGAGACCGGTAGATACGAGAATGTTCCTTTTAATGAAATATATTGTTTTAAGTGTCCTACCATGGTTGAAGACGAATTGCATGTTTTATTAAAATGGCCCATTTATTCCCATATCAGCGTAGAACTTTTAGGTGCCACATTTTAATGAACTTTCCTGTTACGATACATTTATTGAATTATTTTCTAATCTTAGCCTTACCTTTTATGTCGCCAAAGCCTGCAATAACATTTTAACCAAACGTCGAAAAGTTCTTTATAAATAGTATTAATATTGACTTGTATTGTACATTTTATGTATATACAAATTTATGTTTTATATAATGTATCATTAGTCTCTCATAAATCGCAGAGCGATTGGTCTTAGACAATTTTACTTGAAATTTTAATATCTGGATAATGTACATGCTGTCTATGAGTGAGACTTTAATAGATATACTGTCTGTCAGTCTATCCGCAGACGTCTTCTTACTGTGTATCAACTGATTAGGACAACTGATGCGACGCCAAAAGCCGTTAATGACGTTGACGTCACCGTAAGAAACATATTGCGTAGATTTAATGTACGCAGACACCGGTCTTCACGAGGAGTAGTTACAACTTACAAGCAGATGACCTGTCCTATAGGCCTGTCAGAAGTACTGTCAGTCTGTCTAACATATTAAAATAACCGTGAAATCGTAAATGGCGTGCAATTGAACGTTCTCGCAATGTGACGTTGGGTTGCTCCCATTTGATGCATACCAATCATCATGCTCTACCTACAGCATACCGGTATATACGATCTTCAGTTACCTTACGTAGAACGAAGGTTCTCCGAAGATCGTAACGCTGTAGGTAGAGCATGACCAATCATGGTCCTCTCACGTTGTAGTATCGTTACTCTTGGCATATTTTCGATGTGCTTTCGCTAGCTGAGATGTCATGCTATTGAAACACGCACAGTGTGATAACAAATTCCACGTACAGTTAATAGTTTACGTGAAAAACCTGTTTCAGCATTTGTATGTACATTTAATTTATTGAGGTGGGGATCAAATACATTGTACTTTATTTTATGAACTATATTTATATTTAGATCTATAAATCAAAATAGTCAACAAAAGTAATGTAAAGCAATTTAAACATATATACATATGTATTATAACTATAAACTAGCCTATCTATCCATCCTTTGCCACATTTTAATTGTACAATTTGCTCGAGTTTCGGTGTACTGAAATCGATGAACAGTTATTCGTTTGTGCTGTGTTGTACTGCATTGGAGGTAGTAATTTAATTAATTAAAGATGATAAATCACAGATATATGCAAACTTGTTACATCGATAAAAGAAGATGGAATTAAAAAAGGACCAAATATTGAATAATTGAAATACACAAGAGTAGGCCTATGCGTTTTTCCTATATCGCTACAGGGCGTAGGTATCATCACTTCTGGCATTCATGAATGTTATAGTCAGCTTCGTGATAGTGTTGAGTAGTGTACCATTACTCGTTATTAATTAAAGTAATCAATCTACCTAGAAATACTGTCTGTGTGCATAGTAGGCCGTGCATAACATCGTCATTCATCGTGTACATAGACTTGTACAGCACAACGCTCTCTACACACTGTAGCATGATCAGCTGATAATTATGATGTCTAAATTAAATACATCTTCTTTTATTTTGTTCCTGCTAGAGGCAGCCTGAGCTATCTTATAAATAGGGCAATTAACCGTATCCCGATGTCATCAAATCACATCCAAATCAAATCAAACCGACCCACGGAATCCCCAGCTAGCGCGCCAGCGCCGTGCGTAGTCGTAGCGCTGTGAGCATGCCTACTGCGATATAGTATTTTCATTCATAAGCGCCAGGTTACACTATTTACTTAGGAGTCGTAGTGCCTTGTTTAGACAGCACATAACTAGCCTACGCGAACGTTAATTGATTTCCACATTATTATGATCATCGCCATCTAGAGTTATCTCCAGTGCGCTGTGACCTACTAGTTCAATTTAAAATCCAAACTGATATGATGAGCTCGAGGTTTCTTACGCTGCTCGTAGTATTTGGATTTATATTCACACGCAACCACAAATCTAGGTCACGGAATTCCTTATACGGATCATGAATAATTAATACCGATGACGAGCACTCCATATATGGAGTTGTTGTTGAATATTGATAGGCAGATTTGCATATTACTTCACGAAGTGGGTTCCGATTGTGACGTTTCAGATTCCGATGGCGAGAATCACCTTATATGGATGACGTAGTCCTTCGGGAATGTTCGTAAATTCTCCGAGTCATAATCTCTCGACCAATCAGAAAAGTAGAGTGTTTAGCGACCTGTCACGCTTATTGTTGTGTATTGCGATGAATGAACGTGCCGATGGCAGCATGCTGGCAGTCTTGCCTCGTACCTTGTGTTGTCGAGTAACGGAAGAAAGGACTGTCGAGATGCCTCGAGTAGTGTCCGATCAACGGGCCAAGTTCGACAACGACGAACTATTTAGAAAACTCAGTAGGGAAAGCGAGGTATGATGTTTTAGCCACTTGCATATCACCCGGAAGTATACTGATTTTCACGTGGTTATAACTTACCAAACTGTGCCAATGGAATATAGTGTTGTCACTAAGTGACAGTTGTCAACAAGGATAAATTGTGAGTGTGAGTGGGAAAAAAAGGTGTTCAAATGGAGTATTTATCTTTTCCAGGTTCGATATACAGGATTCCGAGATCGGCCTCAGGAGGAAAGACAGTTACGATTTCATACGGAATGTCGAGAGGGTCACGCGGATTTGGTAAGTTTTAATGCTTATAAATACGATAGCTGTATATACTGCGGTTAAGAGTGTGGCCAACCTCTCTGCCAAAAGATTGCCTATCAGAATGCCAATTTTAAGTGCAGGATTACTCATTGAACGGGTGACTCGCCGCTATGTATAAATGCGATTATATGCGAATATATGAAACAACGTAGGATATATCCTGTAAATGTAAGATACGTACTAAATGCAAGTTCTAGATAAGTACAAGTAAAATGCAAAAATATAATATAATTTGTTATCATTATGACTATATATGATGTGTGTGTGTGTGTGTGTGTGTGTGTGTGTGTGTGTGTGTGTGTGTATGTGTATGTGTGTATGTGTACATTGTATAATTTGTTAGCACTTTGAATGTAAAACGTAAGACATCCATGAAGTAATTTATTTTTAAATCCTCCCTGTAATACACGTTATCATCTAAATTTCAATCGTCGTGAATTTACTCAAAAAGTGAGTCCCACACATGTATAGATAGATAGATAAATAAATAAATAAATTTTAGTTTATTATCGTATAATGTGCAAATACTTATTTACATTTTTAAAAAAAACATACACTATTTAAATGCAGCACCAGTCTATTAATGGCCTAAAAGACTCCATGCTGTGGCCAATAATATGTATATATAAAGAAACATTGCAAGTTGAATAATATACTATGACGGTTCTAAATCATGCCTTATAATACGCAATCCTTTAGTCTTTTCCTCATCTGTCCATAGACGTTTCCGTCAGGCACAGGCCTCCACAGGGTTATTTATAATGCTTACATACATGTACAACAATCGGCGGTATGTTAACCAGCTGACAGCTACATATAGCTCGGGGGCGGTTACGGTAGCGCCGCTGTCGGACATCAACCAACTTACTCTAAAAAAAAAGAAGCCTCCACTGGCCTTAGAACTCGCGGTGTGTCGCCAAATAAACACCCAGCTAGCTGTACCACTCCCAGATAATATGAACTTGAGAGAGTTGATCACTTGAAATTCACCTGTGTCCGTTATAGACACGCAATGTGCAATTACGGAATGGTCACGCTTCAACGACTCTGGAATCACTCCTTTAAAATCAATTATGCGTTAAGTTAATTTTGTTTTGTTTTTTAATGTTTTTCTGTTTGTTTGTTTTTATCCAATGCTATAATGTGTGTGCGTGTGTGTGTGCGCGCGCGCGGTGTGTTTGTATGTGTGTGTATACGAGTATAATGTGCCCTATCGGTGTATCGCCAAACATATATTCTTTGTATATAGGTGTACACGGTATATCGTCAAACGGTATTAGCTGCAGTTCTCTAGCTTATAGAGCTCTAGAAGATGCCTCCTTTACTATTTTGCTATCTATATTATGGGCACCCTTCTAGCTACAGAATTACAGCTACGTCAAACACATGCTTCTTTCATGCAACACTGTGATACAACAGTTTCCACTATAATACTATTATACTAATTATAATAATTGATTCACTATATTAATTTATCGTACACGCAATTGTTTGCATTTAACGTGATAGCTGTATCATGTTTATGGACTGAATGAACCAAGAAGATTTAAAGTTCAGAATCACGAGAGTATCACACCTTTTCTTGCTGATGGCTTGGATTTGTTGATGCAGCGGTGATGGTGTGGCTATACGTATACATCCTCGAAACACAGACCATTGCGACGTACCCCACTTAACCTCCGTCAAATAGGTCAAGTGTAGTCATAATGAACGGCGTTTCGAGGATGTACATGCACATATATGTTGGTATTTATTATGCATTGCGTATTATAATGTACTACGCAATTATGCGCTATATATAAACATGCCTTATTCTATTTATTATTATATTATATTGTCTTTCTACAGGCATTTACATCCACGGGTACAAATCTTCAATTGAGTTTTGCCCCTAATGCCTGGTCAGATAAACCCGAGGACCGAGTGCCAACACAAGACTACGTCAATTTTGACCGGGAAGCCGGGAAGGTTAGTTGCTAAGTTGGTGATAACGTTATTATGCCTCTCATTGCTATCTGGGTCTCCTAATGCTACTTTATTTTTATTTTGTATTTTTACCACGGATTTTCAAGCTTTTGATTATAACTTTATTAGGCCTAACATAACCCATTACCGCCATTCAGATTGAATGTATATATCTGTATACATATACGTATCTATAGACACCCTGGGCTTCTTGGGGAGTTTAATATTCTTCCCCAGTATGTCTGTTTCGTGAGGATCTCTTTATTAATCCAGTTCCCGCTGAAAGCAGCCAGATATCCCCCATGTAATAATGCTTTTGATTATAGCCTACTATAGGCTTCCAATGATAGGTTATGGTGATAAAAACGTGACATCGTTAATACAGTTTAGTGACGATGCTGGGAAAGCGTAATCGTTAATATTAATATTAGGTTTAGTGACAAATCTATCATATTATTTCTACTATACGACGTGAATAGTCGACAGATGTATGCAACAGTGTAATCATTCTAAGTATAATTGCTTCTAATGTCATATGAGAACCCCCATGTACATTTCTCGTACACATTTATACTTGCGATTATTCACCAACGCGTCAGATAAGGGGAGCATTTAGAATCCGATGGCGCGGAGTGAATGAAGCGTCGTTCGGATTCAATGTCCACAGACTCCATCAACTTCTAGCATTTCATTATCTGGCCCCGTCCTTGTTTGGCGGCAAGTCGCTCGCTAGATTCGATCATTCATCCCGCTCTGGAATATGTCAGCCCGTTATTATACGCCTTGATTAGCAATAATTATTATTTGCAAAGGAGACCCACTGACAAAGAGCCAGGGTCGCATGTTAACAAATGATAAACGTTTAATGAGAACTTGTGTATATATTGATGCTATACAACTTTTTTTCTTCTTTTTTTTTGGTTGATGACGCGAGTTGTTTAGTAGTCTTTCGGAAACGAAAGTTAATCTGAACGGATAGCGATTGACATTGTGACTGTAGATGTTTAGTTCGGTGAACATGTTTTATTCGTATTAATCGAAAGTGGAATTCTGCAAGGATCTCATTTCCCCCACCGATTATTGTTAGCTAATGAGTTAATTTATCTGCATCTGTAAGTTCCGATAAGCATACTATTGTTTTGGCGTATAACTATGTGGGGTTGGGATTATTGAATGGGGATAGGATAGAGCAAACAATTTGAAAATCAGTTTCAAACTGAAACATGTGATAAAGAAATAAATACACTTTGAAGCCGGTAATGAATTCTAAGTTAAGCTGACATGTGACAGACACAGCTGTAAATATAAAACACATTTACGTCATCAATGCATTGGTAAAACCGTATACCCGACGTGTTACATACGGTATATATATTATGTCAACAACACTGTAATTATAACGTATATGGCTATGGAAATGGTTCTGAGTACACACTCGCTACGTCCATGACTGCGCTGAACTATTTGTAGCCTTTAAGTTATATTAAACGTCCTGTTTAAACACGTCAATAAACAATTCTGACAATTTCACGATGTCACTAGCACTATACTATGGTCATACACGCCAACAATGAAGCATGCATTTAACAATTTAACGGAAGCCAATATGCAAAAGGTAGTCAAGGCTTGTACAATCTATGGTCTATGTGGAATTTACTCCAAAGACGCGTCAGTATGTTTAGTCCGCCTATAACGAACTCGGCCCGTCTTCGGAATATGTTACTATATTATTTTTTTATCATACATAATAAGATGGTCAGTTGTGCTCAAACATTTTGCATCGATGTTATACGGAATAACAAACCGTTATTATAGCAGAGCATACAAAGTATATTTCCTGTTGATGACAGTCAAATTAACGCGCGGGAAGGT
Organism: Lepetodrilus tevnianus; assembly: GCA_032361465.1. Taxonomy (NCBI): domain Eukaryota; kingdom Metazoa; phylum Mollusca; class Gastropoda; order Lepetellida; family Lepetodrilidae; genus Lepetodrilus; species Lepetodrilus tevnianus. The sequence continues at coordinate 3,007 of JAUTBX010010685.1, read as the reverse complement.
GATCGCACTTGTTTTACACGTGAAAAACACAAGTAGCAAATTTACTGTGGCAACAATTAAGTAGGATTGGTGAAGTAATATCTGGAAATTCAAAACTGGGAATACTGATATATAAGATATATATGTAGAAAAGAGACACCGCAACAGTTGGTATCACGGTAAGATCAACAAACCGCGATTGATGCTGATAAAAACACCTATTTGTATACATGTATATGCATTGGATATGCACATGAATTTAATTATTCCAGTGCAGTAGACCCACGATTCCCCCACATTGGATATGCATATCATGCATGTGATGTAAATTCTACATATCAGCGTATAGTTCAGTCTAGAAACTCTCGTATCTTCTACGAGACTATTGTATCAAATAACTGCCAACCTGCAGATGCGTATCTCAAACGGAATCTGGTATGAAGGCATAACAACGGTAATGCATTCAGACAATCGTTATTTCGCGGTATAGTACTGGGATATTAAGATATTAACCTCGGAATTCTCGCGGGATTTGAAGGGTGTTCCTAAATGGGCCGAGGCATCCATTATTCAAGTCTTCCATGCATGGGAACCTACCAGCACGGACGTTATACAATATGAATGTCAGTGTCGGTAAATGACATATCTAGGATGAATTTTGTATAGTCTTCGTGTACAATGTGTATTATAGCCGATGGCCATTGTCCAGTTTGCAATTAGTCCCAGGATGGTTGTGGGTCTAATTAAACAGTTAGCGGCAAATGTCATCAATATTTCCACATGATGTGTCTGTGTAGACTATCTTCATTAATATTTGAGCATCTCTGGTTGTCGATGTGTAAGTTTGGCGTTAATTTGACTGTCATCAACAGGAAGTATACTGTTTATCTGCTATAATAACGGTTTGTTATTCCTAACATCGATGCAAAGTGTTTGAGCACAACTGACCATCTTATTATGTATGATAAAAACACATATATTATGTATGATCAAACATCCCTGTTCGCCGTCAGTTGTTTTAACATTTCGTTATAGTCTCTAGTGATTCCAGAAATGCATGGTAAATGACAGGCAGGTGCAATATTAGGCAGACTCGTTTTTTTTCAAAATTTAGTGTTCAAAATTGAATATCTCGCTAATTTAGTGAATATATTTCTATGAGGTTTGCATCAAACTATTTCTTTCTCGCTCCTGAATATGAAGATATATCATAAAGTATGATTTTATTATTTTTCCAAAAATCTCTTTCGTGGCTAATGTATGTAACACGTCGGGTATACGGTTTTACCAATGCATCGATGACGTAAATGTGTTTTATAATCTGTTTACCAATATAGAAATTCTCGTTCAAATACATTGTATTACACCAGGATCAAGTGGTCCAATACCAATCGTGAAGTGTTTATTAGTATTAATATACGTATATATATGACTGTGGCCATACTTACTTCCCGTTTAGTCATGCGTCATGTGCCACTTTCGATACATATAGGCCTGTATACGTATATATATATATATCACGAACACCAGCCTAGGTAGTACATGTATACGTTTGTATAGATCTTTCACCCCTCCTCTCGTGGGGAAAGGCATGCTTTCTATGCAGGAAACCGATATATGAATATGATATACAGTTCCAAATATTCATTTTGTTTGTTGGTCTTGTATCGCTTTCTATATCGTACATCATCACAGGCAGACGAAAAGAAATACCGGTACAATAAAATAACACCGAAGAAGAACCTTGTGAAGTTGTGTTAAACGGCCGATTATAGTAAAATATAGTAACGTGGTCAGTTAGTCTATATGAGTATAGTGTCACCTTAGGCAAGTGGCTTAATTCGAACATGCCCCTGTTCACTCAGTAGAGAATGGGTACCCGGACGGATGAGATGGCATGTGAATGATAACCTTGTAGCGCCTTGAATGGCAGCTTGGGTTGTATACTCCCCAGGGAGTTGAGAAGGAAATGAGTGCACACAAATCCATTGGCCGGGGTAATAATGTACAGCGCTCCGAGCATGCTGTATCGTGGATTCAGCGCTATATAAAAACTGCGCATTATTATTATTATTATTATTATTATTATAGTTAAATGGCCCTACTAAAGTAAAATTAAGTACTGTACTTTAAAGTAACATACTATGTTAAAACGAAGGCCAGGAACAACAAACAATAATAGAAACACAGATATATTTGCGAAATAATAGCGGAAACCAAAAACATCCACAGATGCAGAATTAGCGTGTTTCAACGTGACGAAACCAAGCTAACCGTTTGGCGAAAAATATCTTTTCACTCAAAAATGCTATTTAAAGATAAATTTTTAAAAACCCACTTTCTTGCTCTTTCCAAATTTACACAGTCGGCGTTGGTCTACGTTTAGAGTTTGTGGTTTGCCACGCATGTGAGAGCAATCAGGATAGGCATGTGTCCGTGGCAGGTAAACATTTCCGTCTGAAGCCGCTCCAACCACAAATCCGTGTCATGTGAACAGGTGATTACCTGGATCTCGCACGTAAAGTAGCGGAACAATATTACATCTTTTGAAAATTTAACTTTTATTAAATTACGCAACACCCCTAGTTTTGTTCTGTTCTGCTATTTTCTCTCTCTATATATATCTCTCTCTCTCTCTCTCAGTGATAAAATCATGCCTTATGAAAATGTCCTCATCTGTCACTTTTCGAAGATAGATGCGAAGACCATTAGCTCACCGCCTAATAGCAGCGCTAAAATGGATTAAAAACTATAACTATTTGATGATACGATATTTGGAATTATTCGATTTTTTTAAAATTTGTTTTATTATGAAAATACGAACAATAATAATATGAATAATAATAATATATATAGTAGTAAGCATATTTATAATGCGCCTAACCCATCGTTAAACAATGCTCGAGACGCTAGATTAGATTAGTATACAATTACTATTATAATATAATTGAGCTCTCTCTCTCTCTCTCTCTCTCTCTCTCTCTCTCTCTCTCTCTCTCTCTCTCTCTCTCTCTCTCACACACACACA
>JAUTBX010010463.1:7500-14167 GCA_032361465.1 Lepetodrilus tevnianus | reverse complement strand
ATCATACTCTTTACTTATATCCGCCATAGTAATAAATCGTAATAAATCGTTTAAATGAGCAGTTACCAACAAAATTCGAACTGTCAGTACGAGGCTACAAGAAAAAACACAATTGGTTATCCCTAATAAACTAGGCAATGCACCAATGTCTTACAAATGCTGTTTTTAATGTGATTTCAAATAGACAAAAGAACATGAACATGTTGCATAATTGAGAATGTAATCTAACAGAAACGTAAAACATAGATGCCTATTTATCAATTTATATCGACCAATATAAATTTGACTTGGATAAGTATGTAAATGACATTTGAATTATCTCGCGTTTCTTTTGCTGTTCAGTATATATAGACTATGGTAGTTTTGTTTGTCAGTTGTAATGGTCAGTGTGAAAAATGAGATCACTTAATACGAAGAGGACAATATTTTGTTGTTGTAAGGTTCATCGTTCGGGCAAACATTTCATTCTCGCAAAAAGGTTTGAGGGCAAAATTGTTGTAGATTGTCATGCATGGATCCCCTGTAATTCATCAATCCTAGATATCAAGTACATGTTTTGCTAGATTCCATGTGATGCATGATGTTGGGAGACTTTATTAATCTTGGTTTGAAGGGAGAATTGATAGAAATGATATATGTCAACTTTACCAAAATAGATATATATGCATTATAATATCTGTCACTTGTCAGTTGTGGGTCTAAATATACAGTACATGCCTGTTCTAGGTTCATTCTTCCTGCTGCATGACTCAAAATTATTGTTTTATATATTTGAGCAACTGCAATCGTTGCTACCGGGTAGAAGGTTAAACAAAATAATTTAATATCCCCCCAGTGCATTAAATCAGCTTGACAAGACAGTCATATATATGTAATATCAGACATGTTGAATGTAGTTTAACCCTCTCCCTGCTGGATTAGACAAAAGCACTGCTTATTAGGGCATCTCTGGTTGCCTTCAGCAGTGAGAGGGTTAAAGTGACACATTTTATTACTATATTTTTTAAATTTTATTTTTGTTATTTTGTTTTCCTATTTTAAATTTAGTTGTTGTTGGTATTGTAGTGACTTGATTAGACTTGTTCATGAATCTATACTTCCTTAATTTGTCATTGGATTATTTGGGTGAGAATAAGCTTGGTGATGCATTTATTATAACTATAGAAATGATACACTAAAAATAATGTACATTCATTCATTCATTTATTTATTAATTCTTTCTTAATTTATTTACTTACTTACTTATGAAAATCAATAAATTTGTGCACTTTTAGAGGTATGTCATTTTGTAGCACGACATGCTATTCTGCCGATATGATTTTCCTATAAGCTTGTTCCAAGGTACATGTGTACACGTAAATATTTCACCAAGGCTCACTGACTGCAAACATGTAAACAGGATAAATATTTAATTTTGATCGTAATTAAGTTCTACTGTTTCACCATCTGTTGACGGAACTGGTAATACATGAGGTTATTGGGAGTCTATATCCAGAATAGTTTATGATATGATATGATCTATTAATAATTGTAATGCACAAAAATCCAGCATATCCCCGCTCAGATGCGCTTTGTGTGTCTTTAGGACAATAAGTTGTGGCATTACAATTTCAGTTTTGATATTATCAACGTAAAGCTTATATAGTACTGGTATTTCGTTCGAGATCTTTATAATGAGTCTGTCTTTATGATGCAAGCTATTAAATAATTAAAAGCTGCATTCCATTTCACTGCCGATAATGAATCGTCCAGGGAATATTTGAAGTGGATTTTCCCAGGCATTGCTGATTCCGAGGTCTAAGTATTGCTCTGCGAGTCAATGGATCAGTTAGAAAACATAGTTAGTTTGTACAACCACTAGGGTATCCACTCTGTGTTTACTTCAAAGGGGAGACAAGCGCTGTGCCCTGTTGATTCTTCTACCTTTGATTATTAGCACAAGTCATCGGGTTATCGGCGAGTTCACCTAGATTTACTCCTTGGCTAGAAGTATCTGTTGTCTAATCGTTTTTGGAGATGTATGTAGTGGGTGTTCAAATAGGTGTGTTTGTGAATAGATATGTAATAATGTGCGTATTTATATTATGCCAAATCCAATCTCGAAGGTGTGGTCATATATAGTGCTGCATTATTACCCTGGTCAATGGATTGGATCAGTGTGCTTTGATTTTCATTCCCAACTCACTGGGGAGTATACAGGGATGTGAATTTGATATGTATATCTAGTCTATAAGTATGTGTATGGAGTGTTCGAAATTACCGCTGGCCCGGCCATTTCTCACAATGCTAAACGTATCCTAAGGGTCAGTAGGAATTCATATTTTTTGTAAGCATTTGTTATTTGTATCATTATTCGGGCCAGTAGGTTTTCAGTGATAATTTCTGACACTGCGTGTATATGTGTGTTTTATTTTTAAAAATAAATACAACACTAACAATTCTCAATTGTACGAATTGTGCACAGGAAGCACAACTTTGTTATCTTTTCAAAATGTCACCCTCATTTTTTACATTGAATAATCTGGCATATAACCAGTTACAATTTAGTGATATAATGTATATAAAATGTATAGCAGATTTGTAGCTGGTGATATAACCTAGACAGCATGACCACTCGCGAAACAGACAATAGCATTATTTAATTACTGTATATCACATATCCTTGACAGATAATTTTCATTCACAGACTTTCCCCATACAATTAACCCTCTCCCTGCTGGATTAGGCACATACACTGTTGCCTTCAGCAGGGAGAGGGTTAAAAACTCTGGCACCTTCACCCATGTGTAATAGCTTAGGTGACTTATGTACGATCGATTAGCTAAAGGTCCTGTTTGAGCTCAATATTGATCCATTGTGATTGAGAGTAATATTGATTTGGTCGAGTAATCAACATGTTTATTGTTTGCTCGTACATTGCACCCTCATTTAACACATCTGTTAACCCTCTACACACTAAAACCACCACTTCAAATTATCCAATTAATTTTTTTAATAATAATCAAATTTATTCTTTTTTTTTGGATGCCCATCTAAATGTTATGAGCATAAAAAGAAGTTAAAAAATTAATTGTTTCGTTTTGGGTGGGTTTTCTGTCACCGGAATTGCGGTGTGTTGAAAGCTATGGGGTTAACAGGTGATTACGGGGACTTCCCTCCATAGCAGAGCTGTGTGTAGGTGAGACGTGATTACCATGCAAGTTGGCGGAATACGGAAGCTATCCACACACAGAGGGCCAGAACTCCTCGCTGTCAGCTCAGAACACACGGATAATGTTCAGATATATTTCTGTGGATTCATTCGGAACATCAGGTGATTGAGATAGTGAATGTGAATCGACCCGATGAAACAGGGCATGGCGACTTGTACATTTCATTCACAATATCCGTGGCGACTTGACAGTGTTGCCGATATTTCAAACTTGCATCATGTTTATGTTTTGGACTTTTAAAGGCACAGGTGTTAAGGTGTAGTAATAGGTCATATTCTTAAGGGTATCACAGTTGCTATGGTTACCTAGGTAGTGGGTATTTTCCACCATTGCTATGTTACTATGATATTCACAAATCACAGTATCATGTTATTTGAATGTTTACTGCTGCCGAGTCATAATATGATTTTTGTTGTCATGGTCCAGTGTCCTAATCTTTTACAATGAATAATTTTCAAGGCCGTCATACTTTAAGATGTCATACAGTGTCATGACTAGTTTAACCCTCTCCCTGCTGGAATAAGGACAGGTACTGATATTTAGGGCATCTCCGATAGCGTCCAGCATGCAGAGGGTTAAGGGTACTTTCAGATGAGAACAGTGTCATGGCTGCTTTAACCTCCTAACTGCTGAGGGTATATGTGTTATATTCCCCAAAACGTGCAAAATGGGACAATTCAGCATAGAGAAGGTTAAGGATAACCGATTCAGAATAAGCAGCTGTTCATCCGTGGCTTGATATCATGGCTTGAATATCACCGCTTGATATCGAGAGTATGAGCGCCTGCAAGACGGCCGTGTGAACGTTTGAACGTGTGCATGTACAAGTATCCCGATTGTTCCACCCAACTTATTCCACGCTCACTGCCTTCGTAATCCGGCAGATACAAATAACATTCGTGTTTCTAGGTCATTCCGGTTCATTTGGGCCGCTGATTGGGACCTGCGATTGTGATTAACCTTCTAACTGCTACAAGCAACCACAGATGCCCTACAGGGTAGCAGGTGATCATTGATTAATCCAGCAGGGAGAGGGTTAATTAGTACAACGAGGATGAAGGTCGATCAGGTGTTTCACGATAAGAAGGAAACCTTGGCCCAACATGCAATTTGTCCACAGTTGATTTATCTTCGTTGCGGCATGGATTTAATTTTGTATCAAAGAGATAATTACAATTTGTCCTTTCTTGATTTGTTAAATTAACTCATGTCCAGCCGATTACAAGATATATATTTTAACATTTATTGTAATTGATCTGACAAGGGTTAATTTGACAAATCAGAAAAATAAACACATTTTCCAGTAGTTATAACCAATTATTATGGCCATGATTGTACAGCATTATGAAAACTGTTTATGACAAGAAATATCAGTTTTATCTATCCATGTCACACCATAGGAAATCAGCTGGATTTACAATCTTGTCCAGTGAAAATGTAGTGCAGTGGTAAAGTGTCGGAGTACAAACTCAATGGATGGACTTTGAATCCCAGTGATCTAGTCTGACCTGAGAATATTTCCAAATGCAGGATTATTTTTAGGAAATATCTGTGTATATTTTACCCCTTTCCCTGCTGGATTAGACACAGGTACAGCTCTTTAGGGAATATCCAGTTGCTTACAGCATAGCGAGAGTTAATGTACAGTTAGTAGCCATTGCTTGTGGATATTACCATCCCACAGTAGTCTCAGGCTTTCCTCCTACCATAAGCAAATATTACTCGGTGCAATGTTCTAGAAAACAGTGTAAGATCACCAACTTATACATCCTATTGTTAAATGACTAAACAATAAAGAACATCACAAGTAATTTTAGTTTAATTTCATATGACAATGTCTAACCATAAGGAACACCACAAGTACTTTCATTTCATTTATATGTAGATATCCAACTGAAGACCAGCTTATTATTTCCACCCTTTCACACACGACATTCCCAGGATAGGATGTGTATTTATCCGGAGGCGGCAGTCAAGGCTATTGTTTAGGTTAAGCTACCTTCATCCCCTGTCTCACCAGTCTGTGTCGGAATAGCCACAGTTAGCCGGGTATCAATTCCAGGAGGTTTCACCCACCAGTGGAGAAAGTTTATGGGTATGCATCTCAGAGATGCGTGAGAACTATCCAGTCTGCTTCATCCCCTGTAGTGAGACATTTGTAGATGTAGTCTGTCTCATCCCATGCAGAGAGAGACAATTGTAGATACAAGTTCACGATAGTCAAGTGTGAACTCTTTACACTGCTATATATAATGATGAAGGTCTCAATATATCACCTTGTCTGTCACACCTCTTGTTGATTTATACCTGTGTTTTCTGTGGGTTTTTTTAATCAATATTTCAGTGATATTTGATGATGATTGGTTATTGATAGTAGAACATGTAGTGTGTTATTGAGGGGAGGAGAACCGGCAGCAACTATGTGTTAAAGTTTGAATCATTGTCCGTAGCTGGTATGACAATTCTACAAATATTGCATCCCATTATTTGCTGCATGTGAAAATGACTTCCACACCATAGCAGCTACCAAACCTCTTACATGTAGGATTCAATGTTTTAAAAAGTTACTAAGAATGATGATTATGTTACTTCCAAGAATACTGTAAATCCTGTAAATCACAAAATTAATGTGAGCAGGTTATTAATGCGAAAAATTCTACCACTGTATTGTCACATTTAAGTGCTGCACATGTATGGAGACACGGCCGTTTGCATTTTATTGGTGTCGCATTTACATCTGAAATCTAGAGGTTGTATTAAATTAGTGACGCATTAATTTTGTGATTTACGGTAGTTTATTTTAAAATGTTTGCATTAACTGAGCACAGACAGTATTTTCAGTTGAACATGTCTGCATCTTGTTGATTTCAATCTTGCTTTAACATTCTTGATAGTAGTCTCAACCACAGGTTCCCTCACCATACCTCCTCTGCAATGATTAGATAAATGCAGTAGGAAGACGGCTTCATATTTCCAACTTACTTTATCACTCCCACCAGTTTCAGTTGCTGTGGTAACAGAGCTGTCATTATATTGATAATGAATATACTGTCAACAGTGGTTATAGATTCACACAAACTCTGCCCAGTAATAGCTTAAGCTAGATGATTTATAGTGATCAATTGTTTACTGGGAAAATAGGAACAAAAATAACTAATTTTTCGTTTCCACAGCAACAACCTAAAAATAAGGAAATATTATTGATGTCAGGGTTTTTCCTTTTTTTTTCTGGCTAGGAGTGAAATACCATGTGTGATGTCATGGGTGGGTAGTATGTGTACAACTGTCTGGTTAGTTATTGTGTTATGTCTATTGTCACATCGGGTTGTCTAGTGTCTACTGATGTTGTGACATTCTGCAAGCTTTAGTTACAGTAACCTCTTGTGCTTGGTATAATAAGTTTAGTTTTTATAGATCTATGCACCTACTTTTTAGTACAATTCCTTTCAGTTATC
>JAUTBX010010463.1:0-5000 GCA_032361465.1 Lepetodrilus tevnianus | reverse complement strand
GTGTGCCTTGTTATGGTTAACTCTCTCCATGTTGGAGGCAGCCGAGAATGCCCTAATGAGCAGTGCCTGTTGCCTAGATCAGTAGGGAAAGGGTTAAGCATAAACTGAGGTTTTCTTGTTATTGTTGCTCAGACAAGTTGTTGTACAACAACGGCATTACATGCAGTTATTTTTTCTTTTAGGCTGTTGGACAGCATGCTGTTATGAAATTGTCATGTATGGATGAAATATTCCCACTGTAATGTCAAGCATTAATTCAATCAAATATCAAATTGACAATGTTTTTCTTGTATGGGTGATTGTCCATGCAATGTTAACACTGTCCATGCTGGAGGCAACCAGAGATGCACAAATAAGCTGTGTCTGTGTCTAATACAGCAGGGGGAGGGTTAAGCAGTAAATAAAAATCTAGTATAGCGGTCAATATTTATATTCTCAATCATGACAGTTTTATGATGACAATAAGAATATACTAATATTAATTGCACTACTATGAAAATATGCCACAATTACAATAATTCCAATTTAAAGAAATATATATCTATATTCTATAATCATTTTTTACTTCACATTTTAGAAATATATTTATAATATTTTCTGTCACAATTGTTTACCAAATTCCACAGTATTATAAAGTATGTTATCAATAAATCAATTTTGAAATTTCAGATTTAGAAAGGAAAATTTCTATGCGAACAAGTCGAGAGGAATTAATACGGAAAGGGGTTTTACGCGAACCAGAAGAAAACCAGCAAAACCATTTACCAAAGATAGGTAAGTACATTTTATTTTTCATTTTTACTTTATTGTTTAAATAGAGTCAGGCACATGTCATGTTGCCTAGGGAGTTAAGAATGGTGAGGCCATTATTGTAGTAAGTATTATTTTAACTGTTATTTACATTGAATAAATACTAAATAATTGAATAAATAAATACTAAATAAATAGTTGAATAAATCAAGTGGTTGAGCTGTAATTGGCACATACTATTAAATATAGCATATGTAATAAAATTGGAACAGTTAGTTGCAAAAGTGACATATAACACATTTCAGATATATATTTTTACATATTTATGAGTTCCCATGAGTTTGTATCTCTAGTGCAAAAGTAGGTGAAATATTCTGGGGTCATACCATTTCCTCAGCTACTTTTCCTCTGAAAATTGAAGTAATCTTTTAAAGATAAAATATGTTTATAGCCTAAAATATAGGTTAATTCCTTAACCACTTAAACATTCACCAGAACTTACTCAAATGTTATCAAAAGATATACTCCAACTGTTAAAAGCTTCCATAAATAATTATGTGAAATTTATTCAAATTATCAAATAATGAATATGATTACATGTACTTATTAAATGGGTTGAAAACAATTAATCGATAATATATAATTATCATATCAAGGTTGTATTTTGCACATAGCAGTGCAATGCAATGATTGCACATAGCTGAAGCACATTGTTATCATTGTATGGAGATAGTAGGATATTATTATCAATGTAAAGGAGATAGCTGGATATAGAGGATATTTCATGTGTCGAGTGAAATAGCATGTCTCTCTCATCGAGTGACGTGGGAAAGGAGATATTTTCACGAGTGCCGCAGCGGCCACAAGTGAAAATATCGGTTTTTCAATTTCACGAGATGAGAGATACATGCTATTTCACTAGACACATGAAATATCCTATTTATTATATACTTTTATTTCTAATTATCAACAAAACATTGAAAAGAAAACTGTAAATTCGCCCAACCGAGCAATGGAAACTGACATCATTAGCTGTCAATCACAATTAGATCATTGAACGTATTAGACACGACGACCTAGCCTTCAATAGTTTTAACAACAACAAATTTAATCTAAAATTGCTCAAATAGTGATATGATAAACTGATGAAAGTGCCAGTCGGCATCGTGGCTCACAGCGGGTTCAGTAGTACCGGAAGTTGTTCTCATTCACTAGTGATGCTAACACTGTTCTCGTCACTGCAGTGATGATATCACTTTTCTCAGAGTGAGAAATCTCAGTCTTTTACTGCTAAGTATATAATAAATTGTGGGAGTATGCTGGTATGTACTAGGACAATATCTACTTCCAGCTTTTTAACCCTTTCATCATTAACAGACAATGATATATTTTGTTTTTGATCAAGACAACTGTGGACCAATTCCAGGCATTGTTCGAAATTACCGCTTGAAACTTACTGGCCCGAATAATGATACAAATAACAAATGTTTACAAAAAACATGAATATCTACTGGCCCTTAGGATACCTTTAGCATTGGGAGAAATGGTCGGGCCAGCGGGCCAGCAGTAATTTCGAACACTGATTCCAGGATATGTTTTCTTTCTATTTCTAAACATGCAGTGTGTGTTTTAAATGTGCTGACATTGGTTTTATTCATGGATATCTGTGCTGTTGCTTCATGGATATCTTCCGATATTGCTTCATGGATACCTACAAAATTACTTCATGTATACTTTTGATATTGCTTCATGGATATCTTCAAATTTCCTCATGGATGATTCCGATATTGCTTCATGGATATCTTCAAAATGTTTTCATGGATACTTCCGATATTGCAGTATTGGATAATTCTGATATTGATATATGGATATCTCTGACATGGCTGTATGGATATCTCTGAGATTTTTCTGGGATATCATGGATAGTGCCTCATGGCTATCTGGCATTGGTACTTGGATATATTTGATGGTGATACATGGATATCTAATGTCTCACATTTCTGTGTGGATTATCTTGGACTTTGCTTCATGGATATCACCATTTCTTGACCCATAGATCTCTCCAACATTGCTTCATAGATATCTCCGACATTGCTTCATAGATATCACCGACATTGCTGTCTGAATATCTCTAAAACTACTCCATGGACATTTATGACCTTGTTTTGTTACATGGATACCTTTGGCAGTGCTTCAGGGATATCTCTGACATTACTTCATGGATATAACAAAGAGTGGTCATTGCTGTCTGGATATCTCTAAAATTACTGCATGGATATTTAAGCACTGTTACATGGATACCTATATTTCTTCATGGATATCACCAACATTGCTTCATCTCTGACATTATTCCATGGATATCTGACAGTACTTCATCGCTATCTGACAGTATTTCATGGAAATCTCTGACATTGCTACATGGAGATTTCTGACATTGGAGTATGGATATCTCTGATATTACTCTGTGGATATCTGCAACATTTCTTCATGGATATTTATAACATTGCTTCATGGATATCTTGGAATGTTACTTCATGGCCATATTTCAATAATTTTTACATTAATATTTTGGTCATTACAGCAATGATATCACATGCTAAAGCAGAGAGACCTCAGATATTGTAGCACTAACATATTTTTTTTAAATTTGAGATGATATCACACTCTAGTCCTCAATCTGGGTATGAAATACTTGCATCAATGAAGACTTCATGCCCAGCCTGATGTTAGCACGGACGTAATCTTCCAAAACACTTTAGTTTTTAGTGGGGAGTAGCAGGGTATTATCGGGGCATTGGAATGGAACATGGCTGATAGACCCAGATCAAAGCAGAGAGCTGTATTATATTGCCAGTTCATATGGCATAACAAGCTAACAGATTTAGGAGTAATTTGTGAGGCTCTCCGGTCTAGCTGACCCAGTGGGAAACTTACATTGGTAGTAGCAATTGCCCTAACAGGTTTTTTGAGTACGATTGCATATTCAAGTTCAAATTTTATATGGGGATTTGTGAACAAAACCTTGAGTTGAGCATGGAAACGTACTCAGAAAAGTTTCATAATCTCGGGACACAGTTCTTGTGAGAGTGGGGGTTTCGGGGCAGGGTTGTGGTTGCATGGGGGTGGGGGTGATAGTGAGTCCGTATCAGGTTCTTGTAGGGTATGGGCTGGTGGTTGTGGGGGTAATTGTGAGTCTAAACCATGTTTGTGTGGGGTGTGTGTGGAAAGAATATAAAATAATTGAATTTTGGACTTTTCTTTTAGAGTCTTGGGGTTGGGGTGGAGAGAATATCAAATAATGGAATTTCGAACTTTTCTTTTAGAGCCTTGGGTTTATTTAGAGAAAAGCACACTTTTAACATTCTCAGCTTCCTGGTTTAGACAAGTATTAATCTTACCAACTGCAATGTATCCATTCTTTCACAAAGGATGCAAAATTACAATTATTGTAAAGAATGACAACATTAGTTAATAAAACAAATAGTAAATAGTGAAAGAATCTAGAAAGCGACTAAACCGCAATTTAAAAACAATAAAAATAAAATAATCATGGTAAGCTACACAATCACTTTCTGAAACTAGACTGTTTTTTTTACTGTAAAATATACAAACTCCTAGGTATAAATTCACAGAGGGTACAAGATATTGTTTCGGCAAGCTGGGCTTGAACTATGTACCCTCAGGCAAGAAGGCAAACATGATACCTCTGCACCATCGCGGGTGCCCCATATGGCCTAATAATGCTGAAGGCAGCATCTTTAGTATCAGGAAACAAGATAAGCAACACTTTAGGATTCCAGGAGCATGTGTTTACACACAACATGTTCTGTAACCAAGACGAGTCACTGACCAGACCAAGGGAGACTACTCTGGTATCGTCTGCTTAGAGCCCAGTCAGAAATTCGTACATAAATCAGTTTTGATTCTAATTTGAGTTTACTAGTTCTATGTTGATGAAACAGAAATTCCTCAGTTTTCTTTGTAATTTAGTTTGGGAGTTCTATGTTTATGAAAATCTCTTTTAAAGGCATAATATCACAGATATTTATGGTTGATTTGGACTGGACTAGTTCATAGCTACAACTGCAAAATACATTCACTTGCCATACATAAAATCGTGTTTGCACTTCTAAAAACCTTTCCACGGCTGTTTGATAGACAAATAACCAATGTACCCCCCTGTACAACTGCTGTAGTCTAGTGATAGACAACCTGAATATGGTCGTATTGCTATTTGCTTCATTATGGCA
>JAUTBX010010352.1:0-10942 GCA_032361465.1 Lepetodrilus tevnianus | reverse complement strand
GTTACAGAACGGGGCGGAAGTGGTTGTCAGCTTAATTTGTTACAGAACGGGGCGGAAGTGGTTGTCAGCCTACCTTGATTGTGTCCGCGTCCGTGGCATTGTTTGGCGCTGGACTCCATGGGCCACAGTCCTGGGTTTCTGGAATCGTCACGGCAACAGAGGGGGAGGCGAACACAGGAGCGTTCATGTTGGTTAGGATGGTTACAGTGATTAGTTTCGAATTGCACAGACCACCTTTATCACAGGCCTCGATCCAAAGCTGAAATGACGATATTAAGTCGTAAAAGTCCTCACACACCAGAGACGAGCAACATATAGCCGCGCCAATCAGCGGTGACAACACATTTGTCGTTGCGAATTTCGCTTTTGGTATGCAAGCATATTATATATAAATGGTATGGTTCTATCTCAGAACGTAAATCGCCGAGTTTGTGACGGCAAAATTCGCCTCTGGTGCAATGACCTATAAGAGAATATTTCGCTATACTTGACGACCCATTTTAGAACAAAATAACACAGATTGTAATGCTTCGCGCCTCTTTGAAAACGGGGTACTGTTTTCATCTCAAAATTGGTATTTTAGAAAATGCGTATTTATGAAAACATCAAGGCAAATACAGTATACACTACATAGCATACTGAATGTTATGGCGAAGGAATGTCGTTAGTTAACATTCCTAATATAATTCAATAAATACTGATAAATCCTTCATAAAAGCAACGTAGCTTTGTTTACTACTAATATAATACAATTCTAACACTCCATAATGGACGACTTTGAATTTATGTGTTAGTTCATAAAGTAACATGAACCTTTTCTGATTGTTTTATTTTCTGTTGACTAAGAACTGAACATGTTCCATCTTTGATTCCCAATATCGAAGATGTCAGGGTATATTATACTATTTTTGTATCCGTTTTTGTTTGCAATTTCTCTTAAAAGCGATCAAACCATGACTAAATTTGAGATAATTGAATGAAAATACCTACTTTAAATTCATTGCGAGGAGGGTTTGTAAGATTTTGTTTGAACATTATATTTCCACTATTGGCGTCCATGGTAAAAAAGTCCCCTGCATCGCCAATCTTGCGAATTTTGTACCGTATGTCTGTAGGTGTGTCCTGGAAAATATAACAACAATATTTGATCTGGTTTACAAATTCAAATATATGCAAACGTTGTAGTAATGGATACTGCTAATTGCAATAATTGAATTAATCTCGATTAGATACGTTATTTGGCTTACATTTGCAGAAAAGTAAATTTCAGATTAACCCTCTGCATGCTAGATGCAATCGGAGATGCCATAAAGAGCAGTATCTGTGTCCAATCCGGCATGGTGAGGGTTAACACATAATTAATTTGTCTTTTGTGATTCCCGTATGGCTCACAATGTGTAATTCACAAGGATGCACACGATGGATATAGACACTATGGCCGCCAATGCATAGGAATGTAGCCAATATTTGTAAAACTATTGCATTCCTTGATCTTGATCAAAGCCTAATAGCAAAGCCTGACCCCGAGATTATGAAACTTTTCTTATTACATTTTTGTGCTCAACTCACGTGCTATGAGTCTCGGGCTATGACGTTTGATGGACAAAATTATGAGTTCAGTATGAAATCCTACTCAGAAAGGTTTCGTAATCTCGAGCCCAGTAATCATTCCCATGATCTTGAATGCCAATAGGTTTACTGCTATTGCTAGGAAAGTGCGATATTTATAAAGACAAGTTCACACAATGGACCTACCTCATCTGTAGCAGTCACTGTAACGAGGGTCATGCCAACGGTTGCTGAAGTAGCGTCCACACTCAACGTAGTAGTGACGTTCTCAAGCGACGGCGCCATAATGTTAACTAAAATGGATACGCTCAATGTGATGTCGGCGCACTTCTGTATCGGCGCCGAGTCACATACTTTAATCGCACCCTCGTAAGACGTGGTCGAGGCTTTACTTAAGTCTTGTTTCACCCACATGTCGCCATTGGTAGAATCTATATAGAAGTACTTCATGAAGGGGGAATCGCCAGATAGAGTGAAGACCATCGTGTTGTATGGAGGCTGTGGTGTGACGAGAACGTTCATCATAGATAAACACTTTATCATCATGGAAGAACTAGATATGTAAATAGGTGATGTTACACATTGCCTGACATGATTGGATTCAATTAGGGTAATGATGAGATTCAGCTTAATACATTAGTGGGACAGGAAGATACAGAAATAAAAAATATATACATATACAAATAATAGACATATACAACGTGATCAATACGGACTATAATTTAACAATTCTCAATAGCAGAGTGTGTAATCGTTATGAATTTAAAAGTTTTTTTGAAGTTCCTTTACATTTTTTACTGACATAATACATTAATTTATAATATATAATTTAATTTATGCATATTTGGCAATTTACTAACTTAGTAAGGGATATATATAGTACTCTCCTCTTGTTTGTAAATTAAGAATATTTGAATAAGAAATGAAATTCGTCAGCAACATGGAGAATTACAGTGGGCATGTTCTGTCTTCTCCGGGTATACTACGCCAACGGCCGACCTCAATATAATTTGTAGATGAGTAATACCTGTTCTGAATTTTAATATCGGAACTGAAATAGTTTTGGCCAATAATACGTATTTTTCAAATTTAGGTAATTATTTTATAAACTTAATATCGGTACCGAGATAGGTTTGGCCAATAATACGTATTTTTCACATTTAGGTTTTAGTTCATAGACTAAAGATTAACAGATTTAGTTTATGAAGTTAACAATACAGCCCTTTTGAACTATATTTATATAGTTTTAATCTGTTTCTTTAACTATATACGGTTTCACTCACTGAGGCGTCCCCATCCTTGGCGAATTTGCCGATGCTGACAATCTTGATGCCTGGCTGCTGGGCGCTGGAAATATTCATGCTGTACGTCGTTTGGTTGAACGTCGGCTTGTGTAGATTCCTGTCCACAGTCACCTCAAGCAGAGCAATGCTGTAGAGGGGAGGGATTCCCTCATCCTGCGCTTTCACTCTCACCTGTATACATTAACAGCCAGTCGTAAACTTTGTATTAACTGTAATACTGATAATTGATGACGATGATGATAATAATAATAATAATAGTAGTAGTAATAGTAGTAGTACTACTACTACTAATACTAATAATACAGTACTACTACTACTAATAATAATAATAATACTAATAATAAATAATAATACTAATAATAATAATAATAAATAATAATAATAATAATAATAATAATAATAATAATAATAGTAATAATAATAATAACAACAACAATAACACAGTCATAATTATATGTAATCTAAGATGATAGAAGCATTATATCATTCATTTACCAGAATGAAAAACATAATTCACCAGAAAATATCACTCCGCACACATCGTTTAGTTTAAATGCAATGTAGCATAATAAACACAATAATTTCAAACTACAAAAATATACAACAAAGGAATTTCTGAATTTCAACACTCGACCTACCCTAGGGTGACGGTCGCGTGATGAAATTATCCAAGGAGAATACTCATATCATCATGAGTGTTTGGTCATTGGCTAATTTCATCACCCCAGGGTTGATCGAATGTTTGAAACGAATACGCGCATAGAGACGTGATCTATCTAAGAATGCTGCCGTGTATCTGTGATATAACTGTCGTATATCTCTAGTCAGAGAGCAGTGTGAAGGGATGGATCTCGCGTTTAATGCTACCTACTGTAAATGATGTCTGTGTGCTGAGCGCGACTGACGTGTTTGTTGTGCTGACCACACCTGTGACCTCATCGATTTGGAAATACTGCATAGCAGCAGCGTCTCCAATCAAAGAATAGTTGAAACTGCCAAACTTGGAATTCTATTGAAATGGAAAACATTTTTGCCCATTGGTTGGAGAAATTAGTTCCATTTACCTTGCAAACTTGGAGAGGATTGAAAATAAAAACACAAACAATTCCTATTGTATATATATAATATAATGTAATTGTTTCAAGTTTTCAATTCAGAATCCAATGATAAAATCATAACTTTTTATACTTTGTCTATACATTTTGAAAACACATATGAAAATATGTACATTTATAATTTATAATAATACTAATTGAATGTGTCCGGTTTGCAATAGCTATACCGTTTTAAAACTTTGATTAGAAACTTAATCAAACATATGAACTTAGTATGTATATACAATGATAGTGTAATGGTTTCAAGTTTTCGATTCAGAATCCAAAGATAGAATCATACCGTGTTAAAATTGTTACTATATATTTTATTAAATAAATGAAATTAAAATGTACATTAATAAACTCCATATGTACATGTATAATAATGTAATGTTGTCAAGGTTCCAAATTAATATCCAATGGCAATATCATACCGATGGATCTCCGTCAATAGCAAGAAGTGTGGCGACACTGGTGCTGACAGCGATGCTCACAGGAATGGTCACATCGTAGGCACTTTTCAAAAATCTTGGCGCTTGTGAATTCCTATTGACAATGATGGTTAAAGATGCTCTCAAGAGAGCTGGTTTTGACGGCAAACCTCCATCTTTAGCAGATACCTCGAACTGGAGTAATAAACATAATGATGATAAAAATACTGATAGTGATATTGATAATGATATTGTATGTATATTGCGCCCAATACATGTAAAAACCACCAAATGAGATAAACAAGAGAAAGGTCAGGAAATAAAAGTTATATGACATACATGTATATATATATTATCACAGTACAGATAAATTATTACATGTGAATAAAATTGTAATTGGAATATGGTAATACATATTATAAAAAAATAAATGATGTAAGCTTACTTGAATTATGCGTAAGTTAGGTTTTAACCAGAGAGGAACTTTCAAGTATACGTCTACTGTGTTTCTCCCGACTTTCTTTAATCCAAAAATGCTGTTGAAATCTTCATTTTTAGTGTTCTTCTCAATAACGAATGACATTTCCCCTTCAGGTCCCTGGAAAAGATCCACACATAAAATCATACTCTGCTAACTGGGTTGCAACACTTAATACGTACATGGTATAAGAAAAGAGAATCTCACCCAAGTGTCTTGGAATATATCAAATATATCAACACGAGTTGTGAAAGCTATTACATGAGTGGCTTTGCATTGACGAGTATACATATAGGTTATATGTCATTACATGTTAGACTCACTACTCTTCATTTCATAATGTCTACAACTCATTTATGTTTTATAGAATCACTCTCAGGACAGCCTGAAGAATAGAGAAGCTGGTCGACGGCACCGTGACGTTACATAATACTTGAAATACGAAATGTTATTTAGATATAAACATGGAAATGAGTATAAGAATAAACAAGTAATTGCAGATAAACAAGCAACATTCGGAATTACAACAGTATCAATAAACATTTGAACATGATTGACTTATTGGTAGAATTGTCAAGACCATAAAGATCAATATTGATCATGTGACTTATGTGTTCGAGTAGTTAATCTGACGTTTCCCTTTAACTAGTTAATACTTACTAGCTGGTTCTGGAAACGTTCTCCTAATAGGGTTAGTTACGGTATTTTGAGCATTATAATCCTCTATGTTGTATTAACACTCACGTGACTCATACAACTTAACAATGCAATCATCACTTTCGCGTAACCTAGACTAGAATTGAACCCAGAAGAATTGGCCTGTCTGACTCACGGAACCGTCGTCGTCAACTCCAGTAATTTGAAGGATGCTGCTCTGCGTGGCTAGGGTTTCCTGGATGGTGGCGCTGTACGTGGACGGGGAGAAGTACGAGGCATACGCGTTGTAGTTTATGGCCACGTTGATGGTTGCAGTGCTGGATTTCGGGGGAATTCCGCCATCTTTAGCTTCCAATAATATCTGGAACGTAGAACACATATAGTACAGACATAACACACACACACATACACACACATACACACACACCCACACACACCCACACACACACACACACACATACATACACACACACACACACAAATACAAACACACACACAAACACACAACACTCCGATTATATTTGTATTTATACTATTATTGTTGTTGTTGTTAGTGGTGGACGTGGTTGTTGTTATTGTTATTGTGGTGGTGGTGGTGTTAGTGGTGGTGGTGGTTGTTGTTGTTGTGGTGGTGGTGGTGGTGGTGGTGTTAGTATAAACTAGTGGTGGTGGTGGTGTTGTAGTGGTAGTGTTGTGTTGCTTGATGTACATGACAGTGAACATTATACAAAAGCATAAGTGTTCGGGGTGGATGTGCAGTACCTACCCGCATCCCCTCCACCCTCCTCTCCGTCCAGCAATAATCTACCCGCCTCCCCTCCACCCTCCTCATCGTCCAGCAATGATCTACCCGCCTCCCCTCCACCCTCCTCTCCGCCCAGCAATGATCTACCCGCCTCCCCTCCACCCTCCGCTCCGTCCAGCAATCATCTACCCGCCTCCCCTCCACCCTCCTCTTCGTCCAGCAATCATCTACCCGCCTCCCCTCCACCCTCCTCTCCGTCCAGCAATCATCTACCCGCCTCCCCTCCACCCTCTTCTCCGTCCAGCAATGATCTACCCTCCTCCCCCCACCCTCCTCTCCGTCCAGCACCCACCTCCCCTCCACCCTCCTCTCCGTCCAGCAATGATCTACCCGCCTCCCCTCCACCCTCCTCTCCGTCCAGCACCCACCTCCCCTCCACCCTCCTCTCCGTCCAGCAATCATCTACCCGCCTCCCCTCCACCCTCCTCTCCGTCCAGCAATGATCTACGATCTATCTCACTATAGTAACTAAGTAACATTGGCACTACTGGTTTACCTGATATGAAGTAGGCCTGCTCTTGTCGGCAGAAAGATCTCCCTTCAAAACGATTACTGCGCGGTTTGCATCGTAGCCAAACATGTTGACACCACTGTTCATGGACACCACTTTGTACGTCATCATTGAGAATTTCGGATCCTGGTTTGATCAATGAAAGAAACATTAACAACTATGAAACATGTTTGGCGTTATGGAAGTCCAGCCACAAGTGACCAGTGATCAGGAAGAATGGTAAACACACAGACACAGACACACACACACACACGCACACACACACACACACACACACACACACATATATATTCATCTGTGCAATCACGGTCATCGCACGATCATATTGGCTCTCGAATCTTTCAAAAGTTGTGTCCCACACCTCATTCTGAATCGGTCACTTAAATTGATACACAGGTCAATCTTTGACCTCATCGTCACTGCTTATCTAATTCAGAAGAGGTAGCTGATACATGTGTACAATCGATACATATCAATGGCGATGGCTGGGAACTGACTTACAGTAGTATCGGCATCTGTAGCTGCTACGGACACCACTCTCTCGTCAATGCGATGGGTCTTCTCTATTGTGACAGCGAGCAGGTTTGCAGGAAACTCGGGTGCAAAGAGGTTCCTCTTCGTGTTGATGATCACGGTAGACTGGGCCGACTTCACGGGAGTCCCGGAGTCCGACACGCTGATGATCAACTGTGCAAAATATATGAGTATGTGTACATACATGTATATATATGTTAGTGTAAATATGTATGTTCAAATTGGTGTAATAAAATGATATGTATATTTGATATGCATGTACATTGATATGTAACATGATAAATGCATCCTGTATACCGGATGTGTGAGGTTTTGCCGTCAAATTGGCTTGGTAACAGAGAGTATGTCCTACTAACCATATACGTGCTAAGAGCAGCCTTATCCCAATATAGAGGTCTCTTGATGGTAAGAGATCCGGTGGAATCTATTTGGAAATAGTTGGTCACTGTTACAATCTTGTAAGTGACTTTTGTCTGTGGATATAAATAAATATGTATGTGAAAATGGACACAGAAGAATGTATTGAGGCACGCATGCACATATTAAATACACAAAGTCGTCACAATGGAAAATGGTACAAGGAAAGCAATAGCCTATATTACTAGAGGTTGTCAATACATGGCATAATAAATGAGCTGCCAACTCTTTTATTTATGTCTATGAGTAAAACCCCATATATAAGCGGTGGGAAATAAAACTCCTGTCGTAAAGTAAATGTAACGCATCGTCCATTTAAAAATATGTAATAGCTACATTTCTTAGAACATAGCCCACTTTGTATAGACCATGCATATAATGTACAGTGTTAGGAACGGTTTTCATTTGATTGCCAATAACCTAAAAGATAGTGAAGATAGATGGCATGTTTAGTCAATGATGCATCTAAGTATCCTGATAAGTTAAGATAAATAGATTGTGAAATATTTACATCTCAGTGCATCTTTAGGGCAATGCTATCAAGAACACCATCAACATTACTTTGATGAATTACAGTTAAATATGATACTTATCATTTTATTCAATGTATTATTTTCGTATTATTTTTATATTTACTGATAATGCAATAGTAACAGATACAGAGGTCAAATTAATGTACAATAATGATTCGCATCTAATAAGTCACTTTCTAATAACACTCGAACTACGAGCATATTAAATACCCGCTTTTGTGAAAGCGTTGATTAAATGCCTAAAGAGGTGAACAAACTTGTAATACTTAAATTGCTATGTTTAATTCGCATCTGCCAATGTGGGATAATGCATATTTTCAGAATGCCATGTCTTACTGTTTTAGTCACTATTCCAAAATCCAGCCATTAATCTTTGACAAGTTAGTGGTTCGCAATGTCACAAAAACATTTCATTTGTCTTGTTTACGAACTAGATATATATACTAGTAATCTGAAGAAAGTAGTTGAATGCTTTTTTTAAGAATTAGTCAGTATATAGCCGAGTTTTAATAACTACTATGAGAGTAGAATGCGCTTCTGACTTCCATAATATTTACCTGATCCGGGTCACGGCCAATGGCCGTATAGATGCGATACCCGGCTGGCTCTAACTCAGAGACGGAAGTCGTGTAGGACGGGACCGCAAAGAAGGGAGGTGCTGGATTTCTATTCACGTCTATCGTCACTATGGCTATCGTGAATTGTGATGGGTTGTTAATTTCAAACGCCTTCACGCCCAACTGGTTAAGGAAAATACATATGTAATAAATCGCATCATACATTCTTCATAGCATATTTCTTTCAGCAGCATACAATGTCAATTTATATCGTAGGTATTTATGCAAGTATATAAACTGATGAGCAAAAGAAACTAAGCATTTTTCTTTAATAACAGACGAAACTGAAAATTAAAATGACTGGAAATGGATCGCCCAAACACAACAATACATACAATGTGTATTAATCAGTATATACTTGTGTAGACAAATGAAATGTGCATACTTTCAGGTGAAATATGTTTGACAATGCATTATGTAAACAAACCATGACTGTATGCCTTTAACAGTCTGAGCAGAATAAATGTCTGCCAGGAAGGATGCGATGGACGTGTGAATGGCAACCTTGTAGCGCCTTCAACGGCAGCTTTGGTTGTTTACTCCCCAGGGAGTTGAGAAGGAATTGAGTGCACATATATCCATTGACCGGGGTAATAATGTAGGGCCATGAACATGTGTACGACATGGAACAGGCGCGTTATATGCATTATTATTATTATTATTATTATTATTATTATTTTGTATTATTATTATAATATTATTATATTCGTACTTACCGTATATTTTGTGCGGGAGTCGGTGGTCAGTGGTGCGGCTAATTTCACAAGTCCGTACTTGTTGACTTTAAAGTAGCCGTTCGCTGGTCGGTATAGATCAGATATGGAATAGCCGACTGCTCCGTTCTGTGATAGAGAGGCACATTGACAACAGCTGATCACGATTATTCCATGTATAAATAACATATATATTAAGATCTCTTAAATATTTAGTTCTTATTGTTATCCAATAGCGTTCAGTTCTTCAGTCCGTGTCACTGTGTAGTGTGTGTACACATGCTAGGAGGGAATTCGCGCATATACTAGTAACTAATTTATTCATTGCGTAGATGTAATTAGTTAGGAAAATAAGCATATTTCTAGATCAGCAAAACACCTTGAGAACACAATTCTTTAACATTTTGTTGGGTATATGTCACCCATAGGCGACGTTGGGAAATGAATTGTTAGTGATCTTGCCAATTGACACATGCGAAGGTGAGCTTGCCACTTCAACAGAATTTCCGAGAGAAAAATCAACAACATGGAAACTTCATCATTAAAGTTTGTAACTTTGTTTGTGAAATAGTCCTTTCTTACCGGAGACGTGGCTCTCACGAAAGCAACGAAATTGTCGACTCCATACGATGACAGGATGTTTGACGCGTACGAGCTTGAGGTGAAGGTCACTGTAAACAAGACGTTCACAGAATGGGTCAGAACAGTAGAAAAAGCTGTGACTGTTGTACAGGAACATAAACATGTGACTATATTGCCACGGATGTATCAAAGAATACACATTGGACAGATAGTGTGTACGTTATCGTAGACGACACTTATTTACATTCCAAGATGGCAGGGAAGAATCGCATCCGCGTAACCGGCGGAGGTCACCAAATGGCTAGTTGTATTCGATGTGAATGCTCATGTTTAACGGATCAATGCCAATGGTTGTATTCCATGTTGCTAGTACTTGTATTTGGTGTAACATATTTACAATTTAACATGTATTGTATGTTTTGTAACATTTTTTGATTGCAATTTGTTTTGTTTTAGAAAAAGTAGAAAATATCCCTAAAGGACTGTTCTCATGGTCATTTATCCTCTCTATAGTTTAACTTCCGGACGCCGCTAAAGATCGACACTTTACATTTACTATACATACCTATGTCAATTTAAGAAAACAATATTTGGCAGATGCGTGCCACGAATGGTGCTTTTAGTGGAGCTGCCTCGCCTCATTTTTTCATGAAATGCTGCACTTTTGAGTAGAAGTGTGGGACTTGGCACACTTGTA
>JAUTBX010010130.1:0-14174 GCA_032361465.1 Lepetodrilus tevnianus | reverse complement strand
TCTCTCTGTACTGGGCAAACCCAGGATTATGTTATCTTTCTCTCTGTACTGGGCAAACCCAGGATTATGTTATCTCTCTCTGTACTGGGCAAACCCAGGATTATGTTATCTCTCTCTGTACTGGGCAAACCCAGGATTATGTTATCTTTCTCTCTGTACTGGGCAAACCCAGGATTATGTTATCTTTCTCTCTGTACTGGGCAAACCCAGGATTATGTTTTAATGACTATAGTATAGAGCAGACCGAGGAAACGAACATACAGCCAGAAGACAAGGAAAGCATGCAGAAAAACAGTGGACAAATGATAAAACTAGTGGAACATGATGTCATGAAAGTACTCTAGCAGGAGTGGCACAGCTTGGTATGTGATGGTGTATCTGAACGAATATTTGAAGAATATATAATCGAGTTAAATGCATATTTGATTTGAACAGGATATTATAGTATGGTATTTTTAGGTGTAGTGCATTTGTTTGCATACATCGGTGTCAATCTTACCACAGGCGACAGTATTTACCTATAAAACATCAATTGTAACGGTTCAAGAAAGCTAGCAGCAGTAGCGTACTAGTACCGGTATGTATACTTAGTGTGAATGCTGTAACATTCTTAAACACTCATATAGATTAAATTACCAATGCCATGTCATATCTTTTCACTTCAATTGACATTTTAAAATCTGAATTTAGAGATGGAAAACCTCTAGATGAAGAAATCGTGATTTGTTTGTGGATTTCTTTTATCAGGAGTAAATAATTTCACCAATTACATTCACTGCCTTAATCTCATTTAAACTAAATATGCTATTCTCTTTCAAACCAACCAACATCAAATTCAACAAGTCAGTCAACTAACCAAACAGCCATGCGAATACCCAGCCAGTCAACTTATGCAACGACTTCAGCCAAAGACCCAGCAAACTAAACCAGCATACCAATACAAATTCCATTTGTAATGTGCAACGCCCCAGTACGATTATTATCATATATTAAAGAATGTGTCTTTAATTACGAAGGAAGGTGTAGCTAATAGCTAAGCTATATATATATATAATATCTGATGTTTATTTAAATAATGTATATGTCGTGTAAGAAGAAACATTTCACCGAATTCTTAAATCAGATTCGCTTTTACCTTTCAGCGAATTGAGTTATTTATTGCGACAATTTAGCTGTCAAAGGGCACAGTCTAATAGATACAACAATGACCCAGCAAACTAAACCAGCATACCAATACAAATTCCATTTGTAATGTGCAACGTCCCAGTACGATTATTATCATATATTAAAGAATGTGATCGGAAAGTACAAAGTCCACTAACCAAACCCTCTAAGAACTGAGGAGGGTGCAAGGCTGCATTCACAGTTGGTGATATAAACGTCACGAAATCTGAAGCAGTTTGATGCCAGGAAGGATGCCGCGAAGGAAGACGTTCAAGTACATCGTGCATAGCCAGCATCCGGTACGTGGCAAGATACTTTACAGTGGCAAGATCAAAGACAAAGGTCACTGACGGGATTATTATATATTCTGATATTATCTTTAAGTATGATTTGTTCAGCAGAGTGTTATATAATCTATTATATAGATCCCCTATATTAGTAAAGAATGGACGACCGTCCCTAAATCGTAAATGTGATATTGCGAACAAAGATGATATTGCCTCTATTGGATTGCAGATGAATACTACCCATACTCGTGAAATAGGCCAAGGCTATGCAATACATTACCACCCATAGTTCTATGTTATGCACAGGTGTAGATATAAATATTTGGTAAGTCAGTACACCATAATTAAATATATAGTGTAAGTATAGTACATGTAGTATATCAGTATATACGATTATGTAATCACATTTAGCTTAGATGAAAGGGAGGGCGGTACCAGTATTGGTCAACACGCGCTTGGTGATGATGACGGAAAGAGGAATTCCGGAGCATCCTTGATGTATTAATAGCACAGGAAAACACCCCTTCCGCCGCGCGTGGTACCAGATGGTAAAGTGATATGACACAACCTCTCAAAGGCTAAAGACAGAATCACAGGTCCGAGCTCCTGTTGCAATTGCGTGGGCCTTCTTGGACTGAATTCCTTGATTTAATATCCTCTCCCCCTTCTCCCCTTCTCCCTCTCTCTCACTCTCTCTTCCTCTCTATCACTTCCCGCCCCCACCCCCACATGCCCAGCCCTCCAAACACTCCTACATCTTCGTTTCTTTCATATAAAATGTTCTCCTTAACAGATTAATATTTAATTGATTTGGAGGCACTAATACACCGTAGTTCAAAGAACACCAATTGAATAAGTTAACTTTGAACGTTCACGTGTCTAAGACAAAGAGTTACCTCTACATGCATGCTCTGCAACTTGTAGTACGGTTGAACTTGACGGTTGAACTGTGATGCTTTGCAATAATAATAATAATAATAAAATATAAAATAATAATAATAATAATAATAATAAAATAATAATAATAATAATAATAAAATAATAATAATAATTATTAATAAAAAGAAGAAGAAGAAGAATAACGAAGAATAAAAGAAAGAACAACAAGAAGAAGCAAAGCAAGAAGAAGAAGAAGAAGAGGAAGAAGAAGAAGAAGAAGAAGAAGAAGAAGAAGAGGAAGAAGAAGAAGAAGAAGAAGAAGAAGAAGAAGAAGAAGAAGAAGAAGAAGAAGAAGAAGAAGAAGAAGAAGAAGAGGAAGAAGAAGAAGAAGAAGAAGAAGAAGAGGAAGAAGAAGAAGAAGAGGAAGAAGAAGAAGAAGAAGAAGAAGAAGAGGAAGAAGAAGAAGAAGAAGAAGAAAGAAATGACCACTTATCGTTGTCAACGCGTACAGTAAATACATGATACGATAATGAACGACAATAAATGACAGCGGCCGGATACAGACATGTGACACGTTATTGGTCTGAGGAAGATTAATTTAACTTTACAAAAGTATAAATAGACAGTGGACACACATATTTGAGGTTTGGTTAAAAGCAGATGGTAAGCTATTTAACATTGTATGTAATGATACACTGATGCACACATCGGAAGTTGAACAACTGCTCGGCTAACGACGTCAGTCTTCATCACCATCCCAAAGTGACGTCACTTTCTTCGCTTTCGCTGCGTTGATGTACAAATAGTGTGTATATATTTTAGCGTATTTTACATTCCATTTTATTAATATGTTCATACAGTATTTATTTACAATGTCATTTTAGTCTTTCATAAATCGCTGAGCGATTGGTTGTATTGTGTATATTGAACTGTACTTTTTAACATTCCTATTTATTTTAATTTAATATATGCACATACAAGTGAGACTTTAATAAAATATCTGTCTGTCTGTCTGTCTGTCTGTCAGTAGGCCTACACCTCATTGCTAATGTTCTCAGCGACCTATACGCCCGTACACTGCAGTCACTAGTGTCTGTGAACTTCAACACTATTAAGTAGTTCAACATACCCGGTATCATATAACTGAATTCAAATTGCCATTTAGTGTAATGTAGCATGGACTATGAACCACTAATACCTACTATAGACTGTAACCAGAGGTGTCCGAACTGCACCTTATTCACATTCTTTGTTATATTATCCTGAATAAATTTAGTAAGATACGTACGTATTATACCGGTATACGACCAAAACAACACCTACTTCCTATGGGTGTTCATACCATCAACTACAAGATGACCTAGCAATCATATGAGCAAGAAACATGTGTCAAATATTAAAAACAACACCTATTTAATAACATGTATTACTGCAGGTTTTCGTTCTGCAACATCATCTTGAATCGTTATCTCTCCAATGCGTAAACGCTCAAGTCATCCCGCGGGTATACAAAGCATTAAATGCACCGTCTTCATGCAATCAACATTTCCTCTCGACATTTAACGCAAGGGCGTCATGTTCCTATACAGACTCGACGATGGTAGGCGGCGGTATGCGTTCAATATTTCATTTCAAGCTTAAAATAGCACCGCCTATAGATATGCGCCGTACAATGACTAACAATGCTTTTAGTTATGTCGAGAGGGTCTGTGTAGTTGTGAAGAGCAGTTCAATGCCAGACATAGCGATGAGTAAACAGTAAAGTATATACCGACCTTAGAAAACATTATTTGAATATAACCTAATTGTTAAGAGGAGGTGAGCCTGAAATAACTCTATTGTGTATTCGTTTATTTGTTAAAAGCAGGGTATAGGAATGTATGGCAAATTTAGCTGCTATAACACGCCAGGAAGTAGTAGGTCTAGGCCTAACGTAATATTGTACGCATTAGATCAACAAGGGATACAGTTTATTGACGCTATATTTGTCTGCCTGATCCAAACAATGATCAGCGTTGACAATGAAATCATAGATATCAACATCGTCGTTGTCCTTGGTAGAATGCACAATGCTTGTTTTTTAATTGAAGTTTAAATCCGCTTTAATTATTATTTGACTTAAAGGCATACTATCACATATATGTATGGTTGTTTTGTACTAGTTCTTAGCTATAACTGCAACGTGCATTCACTTGACATACATACCATCATGTTTGTACTTCCAAAAAGCTTTCCACCGATGTGGGGTTGGCAAATCTCCACTGCAACCCCCTATAGAAAACCTGAATAAAGGTCGTATTTGTATTTGCTTCATTATATCAATGCAAGGGGGACATAACTCAGTGGTAGATTAAAGTATAATGCGTAACGGCAACGTTTGTTTGCACATTTCTTCATAGATAAGTTGATGCATCAAAGACAAGATAAATAGCGGAACGTTCCCTTTATTCATATAAAATATTAATATTTTGATAAGTATCTAAATAACAACTTTTGGGTGGATAAATCAATCGTAATTAGACTCAGATCGAAATTCGTTTGTCCATTACACGGGTATATCAGCTGTGATAGCTGACTAAATCAAGCAAACCGGCAGCCACCGTAGTGCTGAATGTTGCAGAATACCTGCGAGCACTGTACTTGTTTACAGCCATTAAAAGCATATATGTTGAATGAATGTTTTATTCATTTATTTATATGTATTCATTTATGTAGTGAGGCCTTTTACAATGCAAACAAAACGTTTCTCAAACGTTTCTCCGTGATAATAATGATAATAATGATATATGATTATGATGATGGTAATGATATTGATTATTATTATTATTATTATTATTATTATTATTATTATTATTATTATCTTATATAATGGATTGGGATCCTGACATGCGGCGGATCTTGACACTATTGATGTTGGCCAGATAAGAAGCTCTCGTGTAATACATGACACATTGTAATGCATACAAATATTAATTTCAAAAGTCCCAGTGACAAATTACGTGAGAGATGGGTTCCACCCCTACACACAAAGAAACTGAATAATAGAGCGACACTGGGACTTTATCTTGCAATAAGTAAGTAACCCTATTAAAGGTTCAGCATGACTTCATCCTTTCAGTTGTATCTATTAGAAATAGTGCAACATCATTGTGGCTAGTTGACTGTGCCCTTTGACAGCTAAATTGTCGCAATAAATAACTCAATTCGCTGAAAGGTAAAAGCGAATCTGATTTAAGAATTCGATGGAATGTTTCTTCTTACACGACATATAGGCCTACATTATTTAAATAAACATCATATATTATATATATAGCTTAGCTATTAGCTACACCTTCCTTCGTAATTATAGCGTGTTACCTATTTGGAAGCCAATGTCTTTTACAAAAAGCGTATTAGATTTAATAATTGGGGACATGTTCAGACACCTAATTATAAGTTGGCTGTTCGTGGATCCGGGAAGCTTTTCCAATAAAATATTGTTCAAAAAAGATTAACAAGTTGGTCTACATGTTCATTTTAGATTGTGAATTTATATCGATAACATCGACTAAATATTACTAAGACTAAACTATAACTCCTCGTTATTTATAGTGAGAACAACCCATTCAAATTTGCAAAGCGGACTGCATACCGGTATATCTAGCACGCCCACGAAGAAGCACAATAGCAGTGTATTAACATTGTTCAACTGTTTTTATATCTATTAACATTAACCCTCTGTTCTGCTGAATCAGCAGGGAGAGGGTTAAATGCGGTTTATTGTAAGTCACATTTCCGTTTTGTATCAATTCAATCTTTCTACAACAGAAAGAACGTAAAGAATGCAGTTTAAGATACAGGAAACATTTTTTGAAGCACAGGACACATACCATTTATTATCAGAGAAATGCGGACGGTTACATCACAACTGCACTGCAGATTGTAGAATAGATATATTGTCGAGATGATAGCTTCCGGATATCAATGAATGGATATCACATAGGACAAATGTTTGTAGTGTCAATCCCGTTAGTATCTGCAGAAGATACGGAAATGCCAAATAAGGAATTCCTACTATAAAGCAGTGCAGTGTGCGAGCGTAAAGCCACGTTGAGGATAGCTATAGAGAAATGCGTGGTGAAGAGTACAGACACGCCTATAATGTTCTCATTGGCTGAGAAATGTTATATATATAAATATACACATACACATGCAGAGATACCAGCTGCTTAAGCATACGCTATTTGACGACACGAGGAATTCGCAGCGACATTACATGTACAAGATAAACAACTAGTGGAAAGGAAAAAGATAGTCTGGCGAAGTTGGATAAGCACATAAACTATGTACAAGATGGAGTACAATCTCAGTGTCGCTGTTCTGTTCCTATGCTTGGTAAGTATACAAGTCGTGATGTGACTGGGGATACGTAGCCCATACCTCTCACTAGCCAGCAGCGGCAATCTATTGACACATGATAGGTGTCGCACTGAATTACATGCATGTAGCCGAGGTACATGGTAAAACCCTGATGACCCTATGAAACCTTTAGATAGTCTAAATTCCAAAGACGTTAGTTATATCCTATGTGACAATCTTATCTGTGTGAAATCTATTCATTTGCTAATTTGATATATCCTATACTATTATAGAAATTTATATATTTGAATACGTTTTATATGTACTATAAAACTGTATTTTTTTTCTTTCCAGTTTTCAATCGTCGTTGGAAGATCATTAGGTGAGTGTCATATGTTCACTTTATATGCACATACATGGGAGTGAAAGATTAGTCCGTTTGTACTCAGTTATTAATAGGATGGG
This sequence comes from Lepetodrilus tevnianus, assembly GCA_032361465.1. Classification (NCBI taxonomy): domain Eukaryota; kingdom Metazoa; phylum Mollusca; class Gastropoda; order Lepetellida; family Lepetodrilidae; genus Lepetodrilus; species Lepetodrilus tevnianus. The sequence continues at coordinate 7,041 of JAUTBX010010130.1, read as the reverse complement.
ATATAAAGATATGTAGACAATCCAGTTCTATATTAAATTATTCTATAGTTGTAAGTTAATTTAAACTTGTGTAGAAAGGATATAGTGTTGTGAATGTTTTTTTTTCAAAACTTGCATGTCAGTTTAATTCCAAAGAATAACACACCTGAATGCAGCCGTAAAAGCATTATTAACTACATGATACATGCGCAACTGTAATGGGGAAAAAGTCGTGTCTAACATGCAATCATAGTGTACAACACAAATGTAATTTTACTTTACTTTTTTAGATTATGAAGACGTTCTTCTTCAAGGTGACACACACGGCTGGCCTGGCAGATATAAAAGCAGTGCGCGTTCTGAAACCGTACCAAAAGGTATGTATGTGTGCTCAGATATTACACGCGACAAGTGCTTCGTATTATGAATAAATCTGTAATTTCTGAGATGAAATGCAAAATCTGAAAGTTCACAGTCTAAGGTCAGTGTGCTACCGTCAAATACCACGAAAATACCCCCCCCCCCTTGCATATTTCCAGGTATACGGTACATCAACAGCTGATCAATTATGTTAGTTCTGATACCCATGTCGTTTTTTTTAGTTACTATGTATTTTGCCTGTCACATGGCATAATTTATGTAGTACAGTATTGCGTTCTATTCAGTGAGTTGAATGGGAACATTATAGCAACATCTTCTACTGTTGGCCGTAGAAGTAATACAACCATATGAGCATGCATTCCATTTTAATTGGGCACATTATCAATATAATCATTATTATTATTTTAATGTTATTTTTATTATTATTATTATTTTATGATTTATTATTGTTATTGTAATTCGTTTTAGGTTGTGGCGGCAAACCAGCGGATGTTTACTTTGTTTTGGATACATCACGTGACGTGTCTCAGATAGACATTGACGCACAGAAACAGTATCTGCAGAACATTGCTCCCCTTTTCTACCTTGACCTTGACACGGTTCGTCTGGGGGTCATTTCTTCCGGAAGTACTGTGTTTACATCAGTGCGCCTGGGAAGCCACAAGGACACAGACTCGTTCAGAGAGGCCATTAGCCTTACGCCAAGAATAGGGGGTCAACGTGACACCGCGCAAACGCTGGACTACCTCAGAAGAAAGGCGTTTGCGCCGTCGGTTGCTAGACATCATGTCGCCCACGTCGTTGTGTTTCTGACCAATGGATTCTCTCAAAACTCGAGACTGACCCTGGTTGAAGCCAGACTGTTGAAGAAGATGGGGGTGTATGTGTACATGGTTAATCAAGGAGGGAGGGCTGACAAAGCTGAGCTGGAGGCGGTTGCATCCTCGCCTGCTGCAGAGTTCGTGTTCGACTCCGATGACTTCCATATTGTGGATCCGTTGATCAAACTGTTGAAGATCCACGAATGTGACTGTAAGTGTTTCCTGCTCCTGTAAGCGTTATCTACTCCTGTCACAACACGCTTCAGCTATAAGTCCTTGGCACTTGTAAAGTAATTGTTAACTTGAATTTAAATGCCCCCCAGCAGGGGCCGACAGCTCAACCTTGCGCTGATAATGTGGAATGTTAATACTTGCTTTCCCTTTGACTTACATGAACGATTTGAAGATAAATATGTGCCGTCCGTAAATTTGCATTTTGCAAAGTCATTTATAATACCTGTATGTTCACGTCTCAGTAGTTTTCATAGTTTAACTGTCTATGTCTCTCTATTGCTTACAGATCAGATACAGCCTCCTCTAGCCGAGCCTAAGCCAGGTAAGAATAGAAGCTCGCGACTCCAGTACCCTATTACTATTGTAAGAGGGAAACACAAGAATGGCGCCCAACCAAACGCATCGCAGACTATAATTAACTTATAGTAAACCATTCTACATAATTGCATCCAATGCTAACTTGATTATCGAGTAATAGTTTATCCAGCCTTAAATATTCCTAAACTTATCTCTTTATTGGAAAACTATTGGCGACTATATATTCATGATAATTCTTATTTTAATTACAGCATGCAGTCCTCGCCGTGATGTCGACATGATATTCGCCATTGATCACCTCCACATCGGCTCTGTGAAGGCCAAGCGTGTTCTCAGCTTCATACACAGTATCCTCGTAGAATTTCACAAAAATGGACATCTACAAACGGGGATCTTGTTTAGCCGACCAGTATCTGTTGGTAGATCGAGCGGCAAGCTTTCCCATCTCAGGGACGCGGAGATGGAACTGGACAAGGTAACCTTTCCAGATTTTGGCTCCCTCTTGCGGCGCACCAGACGGACACTCCTCAAGGGTAGAGAACTCGTGCAGAAGACCGCGATCATATTCCTCGACTCCAGCGTGCCACTGACGATGGTGGCTTTCAAAGAAGCGAAGAGGAACAAGTACAAAAAGATAGAAACGTACGTCGTGTACATTGGTGACGACTACGACAAGGACGATCTCGCTCTGGTCAGCAATGGAATGGGCAGAAACAACATCATCGTCATACCTAGTTATCAGGAGTTGGAGATCTCCAGGGAAGATGTCGTCAGTAGGATATGTAGAGGTAAGCTGCAGTTAAATGAAAGTATGCTAGCAATGCCGTAACATGGCGATGTAGTTATCATTCTTGGTCTGTCAGTACCAGCCAGTGCTCGCAGGTCTACTGCAACAGCAATCGCTACGGATATTGCGGGTTTCATTCTGCCATAAAATTGAGAAGTCGTGGTATTAGTGAAAGAATGGAAAGCGGCTCTAAAACCCAATCTAAAAAAAAACATATTAATATAAAGAATTAACCAATTCCAAGTGCATTACCAGAAAGAATGACATTGTTTATGTGTATTGTTTCTGATGATTGTATCTTGTATCGTTTAATTACCCGATGTATTGCAGTCACCGTTATCTCTTAGTAATACTATATATATAAAAAAAAACAACAGCTAATGTTGTATCGTCAATTAATCAACGTTCATACTATTCTTTCAGGACTATGATCAAGAACGAATCCAGAACATCCATCTCATTCCAATACTGTATACGGATACCCGAGCATTAGTGACATTTGGGAACATCTCAGACAATATCTCCAAACAGTGATACTCATGAACTCTGCGTGTGCTTGACTTCGGCTGTGTTGACGGCTACGTTCCTGTGGATTTCCGTCAACTGGTATTTTACGTGACATTTTAGAAATACTCTATAGTGGATTATCTTCATCCCAATTATCTCAGGATTCATCTCTAGTCAGAGAACGAGGACCAATGCAGGACATTGTATACAAAGACATCTGCTGTAGCTACGCAGGAAACTATAGATGTTCAGTTTGAGCCGTAGGTGCTTAACACGTGATGCAACCAGAACATTTCAGCATGTACAGGTATTTTATATGTCTGTTTGCATCATGCTGTACTTTAAGCGGACATATACTGGAGGTCATAATGCGAACTCTCATTGAGGTGTGACGTCAGAGGGCAGCTGCAATACGTAACAAGGAGAATTAATTACTACGATATTCCGTCCAGGACTTGAACCAGTGTCTGTATTGGTATTATATCTGTGTCTGTACTGGTGTTATATATATAGGTGCGTGTCTGTGTGAATGGACGCCGTTAATACGAGAGTGATTGGAATGTCAATAGCTGGTCTTCATGGCATGCCTGGCGAGTGTGGAGGGTGTTGGTCATAGTCATATCTAGCAAATAATGTGCATGTTCTCTGTAATTTGTATACGTTAGGAATGCGGAGGAAGTGTAGGCAGATGTGTGGAGCTATGCGAGTTTTGTGTGCGAGATCCGGATGCGTGACATTTGTATGGCGTCTTTCAACAACACGTGCTATTTATTGCGTTAAATGTGCTATTATTTATGTTTTGAATAGGTTCCAATACCTGTCATCTAATATGACATATGTCATGTGACATCATATAAAAGTTAAAAATAAACAACGGCTTTGTGTTTTACATTCCGGAGGTTTCTCAGATATACCAGCTGCAGTGCCCTAAGAAAAGACAGACTCGTGACATGACAATATGAGCTTAAAGGTTACTTGTTTGAATGATAGGCCTAGGAATTTGGGCGCGCCCTATAAACAACTACGTATCACTCTTGGCATCGTAAGTGTCATATGTGCATACTATAGATAGTAGAGAAAGAGTTGGAGGGGGGAGAGAGAGAGAGGGAGAGGGAGGGGAAGTGAGGGTGGATGGAGGGAGGGAGAGAAAGAGATTAGGAGAGAGCGGTAGAGGGAGAGCGTGAGTGAGTGAGTGAGTGAGAGAGAGAGGGAAAGAGATAATGAGAAAGAGAGAAGATGAAGATTGAGATCGATATAGAGAGTGCGTGAGAGAAGAGAGGGGAGAGAGTGAGAGAGAGAGAGAGAGGGGGAGAGAGAGAGAGAGTGAGAGAGGGGGAGAGAGAGAGAGAGAGGGAGAGAGAGAGTGAGAGAGTGATAAAGAGAAAGTAAGAGAGGTACGAGAGTGAAACTCAGATAGAGTGAGAAGGAGAGTGTGAGAAAGAGAGAGAGAGAGACAGAGAGAGAGAGAGAGGGAGAGAGAGAGAGAGAGAGAGAGTGAGTGAGAGAGAGAGTGAGAGAGAGAGTGAGAGAGTGATAAAGAGAAAGTACGAGAGGTACGAGAGTGAAACTCAGATAGAGTGAGAAGGAGAGTGTGAGAAAGAGAAATGGAGAGAGTGAGTGAGTGAGTGATAGAGAGATACATAGATAATTAGGAGAGATGGAGAGAGAATAGAAGAGAGTGAGAGAGAAAGAATGAAAGAGAGAGATAAGGAGAGTGTGAGTGATAGAGAGACACATAGATAATGAGGAGAGAGATGGAGAGTGAGAGAAGAGACAGAGATAGTGAGAGAGAAGGAATGAATGAAAGAGAGAGAGGGAGAGGGGAGAGAGAGAGAGGGGATTGAAAGGGAGCGCGCATAGTGATAAAAGTACAGTTTAAAAAGACAGCCATTTGAAAGAAGTTTGTTACATGTATACAAGCAAGTTGTTTACATCACGAGGGGGACTCAGAAGACCAGTCCAGCCAAGTCGTGACACGCAGACCACTAGACGGTTCTTAATGGCAGTACCACAGCGATTACTCACAGTCAGCGTGCTATCAACACTGGACAAACAGCTGCTTGACTTGTTTTAGAAGAATTCTCCAGACCTAAATACTTGACGTAGAGTAATACATTATATGTAACCTCAATGCCTGTACAAAAGAAATCTTTTCATTTCAGGATATAGTCAACAGGATGTGTTTACCTGACCTAATAAGATGTAAATAAATATGTATGTTGTTTATATGTTATATAATACCAACAAACCATTTGGATTTGCCGCCAAAAAGTCGGTACAGCATAACTTTTATAGTGGGATTTGTGTCGATTGGTAATACGCGTTAATGTAGAGTCCCCAGCCATGTTTACACACATGTAATTTGAACTAAATGTTAAAATGAGGACCTACATTAATATTTGTTGTGGTCTGTATTATTGATAGTTGAAGTTTACAGTAATATATACTATTAAGTGCAAACCTATGGTGACGTCATGCCACTTACTCTGAAACGCAAACAAGCTACTTAACGTGTGTTTTTTCTTTGATTTATACATTGCTGGGGAACTGAAATCTGCAATGAGGTTTACTTTCTGGTGTCTGTATGACTGAATCAGTAGTTATGCATACATTTAAATTAATACTGTCGTCAATGGGATTTTATTTTGTGGTAGGCCTACATAACCTATAAAGTTACACTAATCCCCTCAGTATTCGTGTAACTCCATACATGAGAAGTTCACATTATAATTCATGCCAAATATTTACACATAGTTGAAATATATGTAAGAATACAAGTATAAGCACGTATACGGACACACATTTGCCTACGTAAACAGATATATTTTCGCATAACTGCTATACATTTATGTACACGTACATCAATACTAAATGTATGTATTATATAATGTCATATAACAAGACCGGTACATGCATCTGCACTTTAAAAATTCGCATGTATAGTATTATACATATACATGCATGTACATATCTATGACACATACGGATTCATATACACATATTGTACATTTAAAAATACATAGTCGGGCACATAACCGATACATACCCGTAATCTGGGTATATTTATCAATTAACATAGGAGTTTGAGAGTGCAATGGATCCATGGTATACATATTAATATGTTCTCTAGTGCAATGATGTGGCTATCTATAGACTGTCCCTTGCATCATTACCTGGTCCTTCAACTTCAACTTCATCCTCGAAATCATCATGTAGGTTTGCAACTGCAGTAATGATATAACCCAACATCGAGTTGCAATCGGGACGTTTTATTGTTGTAGATACAAGCTACGATATTGCCAAATTTCTAAGAATAGCTTACACTATTGTGACTTTTTCAGTCTATTGAGTGGAGAATTACATGAACTATGTGACATCTTCTTAATCAATTGTAAGGTTTCCATTGTGTATGTATTGCTTTGTGTTCTACAAGCCTTGCTATGTAAGACTAGCGTAATACTTATTCTGCTATTGTTGCTACTGCTCGCAGGGGACATAGAAAGTAACCCTGGTCCAATTCATAATTATGTAACACCAGTTAATAGCTCACTTACAATATTTCATTTGAATGCAAGAAGTGTGCGACACAAGCTCGATTTCCTTAGTGAATTTCTATCAGAATATCATATTGTATGTTTCACCGAAACACATCTTGATGATAACATTCCTAGCGACACCATAAAATGGGTACAATTTCATGATCCTATTCGTAGGGATAGAAATGCATTCGGAGGAGGCATAATGGTGTATCTATCAAAGTGTTTGTCTTATAAACGGAGAGCAGATCTAGAACATCCAAATCATGAAGTTATATGGATTGAAGTTTATTTACCCCAAAGGTCTATCATATTATGTATAGCTTACAGACCAGAAAACAATACTACTGAATTTTGGAAATACCTGAACTACAGCATTGAAAATGCACTGGATATTTCAGATAAACTAGTAGTTATTGGTGACTTGAACATTAATCTGCTGCTGAATACACGATCTCATCTCTCAGATATCTTAGAT
>JAUTBX010009907.1:0-14177 GCA_032361465.1 Lepetodrilus tevnianus | reverse complement strand
TGTGTGTGTGTGTGTGTGTGTGTGTGTGTGTGTGTGTGTGTGTGTGTGTATTCTTTGAAGTTACCAGAACATAGTGTTGTGCCCATAATTAAAAAATAAAACAAAGTGATATCATTTGCCTATGTGTTACTGTGTATGAATACAGCGTATGCTATTCAACGTAAGTGGTGGATATCTACTGTCACCGTGGAATAATTTTTCAATAGTCAACAGGACTTCCTATCTATCAGATTTATACTGGTATACGTAAATTCAGCAGGAATAACCTGCATAGTGAACGTGCAATGGCTTGATACCGTATACCCCACTAAGGGTGGATAAGACGATCTAATCGTCGGATGTATAAGAATCAGACAGGCAGTCAAGACCTGTGGTCACGGCTGTTCATTACACTCTCACTGGCGACAGGTAATTAACAATCATTGTCAATCTAACGTCATGAACTGCACTGATTCTACAAGAAAAATGGCGGACAGTTAAAGAAGTGACAACATGTCGTATACCTACACTGTGAACCGTATCAGGATATAATTGGCTTCAACGTACGCCCACACATAAAATGAGAGATGATTTGAAGTACAGTAGTATGTGTGTCTGCTATGGGTCACAATTAAGGTGTGTGAAATTTTCCCGCTCAGAAGTGGTAAATCCAATGGATCTGTTATATTGAACATTGGAGGCCAGGTTAATGTTTTAAAGGGAATGTAAACTAAAAAGAAAATCAGCTATATTGAGGGCCATGTTCAGTGAACTGTGAATAAATTTGTTTTTTTCGATAATGGCTGCACTAATTTGCATATAAAAAAAGTTCCCCAAAGTTGTCGGAGTGACAACCCGGCTGGATTTCATCAGTGACCCCATGTGATGATAAATCAACCAACAAACCTTATACTATAGACAATTCATACGTCTACCATTGGAGCCTATGGAGCGGCACATGAACTGTGGTAGGGCATGGACCAGATGTTCCTCATGCACCCCTCACAAGGAAACAGTTCATGAAAGGTTTAAAAACAGTACATAATCATATTCTATATAGCGTCACCTATCTATTAAGGCCAGTGTGAGTGAGTAAATGTGGAGTTTAACGTCGCTGCAGGAATCTTTCACCCATTTGTGACGACTGTGGTCTGTGGCCATAGTAGCATAATTAATCACAAAATGATGTATTTGGACAGTGATGATTTTTATTATCATATTGTAGATACACTTAGATCATACAGGCGGACGGAATGTGAAACACTGAACAAGTGCTACATGTCTAGCTAGGAATATGTCCACTATACACAATATAGACTGCTACATGTCTAGCTAGGAATATGTTCATTATACACAATATAGACTGCTACATGTCTAGCTAGGAATATGTCCACCATACACAATACTTATACACAATACATAATTAATATTACATGTATATAAATACTGAGATTACAGGCTCAAATAAAATATTATCACAGACATCACAGGATCCATGGACGTGTCGTTGTATTCACCTACTGGTCTAGTTGAGTCAAATCGAGAACAGACTAGATCTACCATTAATATTACCAGCATATTACAGCATATTTTCAAAGAGGTGATGGAGGACAACAAATCTATTGAACATCTTATCAATATATTTGTTCTCTCCCTATCACCTTTGTTCATGATTTAAATTTTCTGTCTTGCAATAGAAATATTTATTTTCAAATAGAAAAAATGAAGGTTGTAGTGCACAATCCTGTTTGACCCCAGGGTCGGATTCTGTTGGTATCTGACAACATCACAGCCACTATAGAATAGACTTCCTTCATTCATTCTTTCAGCCAGATTAAAAAATACAAAATATATTCCTATATTAATATAGTTTTTTCAATATATCCCCAGTGTTAAGAATGTTACTGGTTCCTCTTCAAAGACATGACAGTTGGGCACTAGTGTTAAATCTATCCCCTGAAATGCATTTATTTCTTAAATATTAAGTGACAAATCAATAGTAAGCAATGCGACTATTATATCTATATCAAATATGTTCATTTTATTTTATAGGTTAATATGCAATATGTTGTTAGGCTTATGAATAAATATATTTGCTAACCATACACACACACACATAATACAGTATAATAAATCGTTGGAGCTATGAATTATGACAATTGTGGAAAAATACAGTACATGTCCAAATAAAATAGAGTGTAATATATTGTCATTGGAAAAAGAATATCTATTGGTGAATAAACATCTGAAATTGCTGTGGGAAATGTCATAACCAGAGAGTAAGTACCCGGTAACCTTAGCATGGGTTAGCCTTGGCCCTGATTATGGCCGGGTTGTGAAAATAATTCGTTTACATGTGAGTAAACAAAGTATTTTGACAAACCGGCCATAATCAGGGCCAAGGGTTAGCCATGGACAGGGATAGAACTAGACACTCGCCCGGCAACCCAATCCATTTCTCATAACGTTAAAAGTATCCTACAGGCTAGTAGAAATTTCGTAGTCTGTTATTCATATCATTATTCAGGCGAGTACATTTTAAAGTTAAGTTCTATCCCTGCATACTTTGAGGACACTATGGCAAACATTGAAGTTAAGCTTACTTTTTAGTTAAGACATTTTGAACAGGCATGAATTGAACTAAAATACTAGAGTATAAATACTGCAATATTGCAAACATTTAATACATTCAGTAATTGCCTATACCATTTGTCTTTGGCGATTCTAAGTTTGGGGGAAGTTTTACCAGGGATACCCACTACCTGTATCGGGAAGACCTATATTTATATATATATATATATGGAACTGTTTGGGTGGTTAGACTGTATATTGCTGCCAATGCTATGCAGACAATAAGATAAGTATAAAATTGTAATAATAAAGTCCAATTATCTGTTAAACTTTTGGCACTAAGGGTGTATATAATCTACTATTTAAAACTATGAAAAATTCAAATAAAAACTAGATAAACCTGGAATATAATGTGTCATTAATTGTGGAAGATTTAAATCTAAGGCAGCTATTAAAATAAAATGGGTGGACCTGGTAAATCAAAAAGAAATGATTTTCATTGATTTTAAATAGAGAACCAATGCACACAAATATGGTTATCATACATAAATCTAAGGCATTTGATAGTAAAATATGTAGAACATGTATTATATATTTTCTATAAGACTTAAATTTGAAATTTAAAAAAAAAGAAAACATAAAACTGTTGCTGTATATCTGTTAACACAAAGCAATGATAGAATTAAATGAATATATAATGATTTTAATCTATTAATGATAACTCAAGGAACAACTAATGAAACCACCTATAGTAATTACATATTATAGTAATTAATAAAATTATTTCTTTAAAAAATAAATACATAACTTGATTAAAATATATGCTATAAAAGAAAAGAATTCTTACAATATATCATCATCATCACCAATCGTCATCATCATCATCATTCCAATTATCACAAAGAAATATCACAGCACAACTGTGACTAATAATAACAATACATTACAGAACAGTAAAAAAAACAGTAAAATAAATATATAAACAATCTAATAAACAACTTCATCTTGAAGTACATTGTGCAAAAATATGAATTGAGTATATTTCATCATACATAAACATATTGCAATGCATATATCATAATTTTCTGATATACATGATGTACATTGACAAAGACTACTCTAATTGATTCATAACAATATCACAGTGGAGCATTATAATAACACAACTGTCACAATATGACATTCACAATCATGATCCATGAAGAACAACTACTCATCAAACAATCAGTATTGATTGAAATTTTCATGTAATCTTTATTTAATTATATGAATTGGATGTGTTCAGTCACTGAAACATCGCGATGGAATCTAACAAAAATTTATCGCTGTGGGAATCTTTCACCATTATGTGATGTTAATACTTTACTTCAGTAATATTTTCACCAAATTTCTCTCATGTAATCCTCAACTATCTTAATAGTGACACGTTAATAGTAAGTCATTTAATAAATTACGAAAAGTATTTGTATAATCTGACATTTTACAAACTACCTACAGTAGTGGCCAAGTGGGGCCTCGCAGGCCCGTCTATATTTTAAACCATTTGAGAAGCTTGTTCAATGGCAAAATAGTGATAGGGCTGTGTTATGAAAATAATGCTTTAGATACCAGCAGAATTGCCTCGTATGTCTTACGGTCTTGTGTAGAGCTAAATAACCACGCTACATTCTATTCAATAGGATTTGGAACTTACTATTCATTGGTGCATTGTATGGTTGAGTACCCTAATTTTGTTAGTATCTAAAGTTTGGGCCGTACATTTACATGCCATAAATCCATACAATTACCGTACGACGGTACGTGCAGTATAGATATAGATATATCTGTGATGGTTTTAGGTATATAATATTACTTAGAAAGTGAACTGCTACCATATTTATTTCGACCATACAACTCAATCTGCATTCATTGATAATGTTAAGATTACACAGTGTATTGTCATGAAGTAGGGATATGCAGGTCTTCGGCGGAATTCACCACTTGCATTCCTATATCTGTTGTAAACTGAATTGTTTACCCTGTCAAATCAAAATGATATTGCAAATTTGTTTTTAAGTTGACTTGTATCTACATATAATTTTGCCCGGGCCTATGAGGCCCGAGTTAGTGATAAGTTAGCCGGACTAGGGTTAATTAACGAGACATTAAAATGTGCAGTACACACACTGAGACATTGATATTTATGGCAGTACAAATGAGACAGTATATATATGTTATGACTGACAGTTCAATGAATGTGATATGTTTGTTTTGAAATCGTAAGGCCAGGTACATTTTCACTGTGATTATTGAGCCTCTCTCTGAACGTCCGATAGCGGGATCTCCACTTCCGTCAACTTGTCGTCCTTGTCTTCATCGATCCACCTGCAACACAGATACACATGTCAGAAGTGTATATAATGCCTGATTTCTCTAGAGAAAAAAACAAATTGAAATCGTACTCGGAAAGTTTCATAATCTCGGGGCCAGAATTCATAAGCATTCCTGACAGAACGACTACTTACTTTCCATACGTGAACGTGGACACTTCTCGTACATCCTTGTTGTCGGTGACCGTAACCGTGACCGTGTCCAGTTTCCAGCCTGACCCTGGTCCAGCGCCGTCATGTCCGACCACCACGCTCTCCAGTCTGCCCAGGTCCACGGCGTCTATGTAGAACGTGTCCACCTGCAGAACCGACCAGAGGGTAGAGTATCCAAATATCCAGGAGAAAGAATAGCAGGAGTAGACGAGAATTCAGCATTAGAAGACATGCTGGCTTTATTTTTAAATACAATAAGGCGAAGGTGGGGAAGAGGAGGAGAAGAAAAGGATGATGAGAGGGAGAATGATGATGAAATAATGCTTTATGTCGCAGCGGGAATGTTTCACCCATAGACAATAACAAGAGGAGAAGAGGTGAAGTGAGTGAGTGAATATGGAGTTTAACGTCGCTGCGGGAATTTTTCACACATTTGCGACGAGAAGAGGCAAAGAAGAGTAAGACAAAGAAGAGGAATAACAAGATAAGAAGAGAAAGAAGAAGAGTTGTTTGTTTGCTTTTGGATTTTGAGCCGCTTTCAAGATTCTTTCACTTATATCACGGCTAGTCAGTTTAGGGCAGGAGGAAACCCACAACATTTGTAATAAACTTGCAAGGTCCAGTGAGTCATGGGTTCAATTTTATCCCATCAGCAAATTCCTTCAACTATTTATCAGCATCCTGCAATTAACCCTCTCCCTGCTGGATATGCTAAGACACTGTTCTTTAGGGCATCTCCAGTTCCCTTCAGCTTAGAGAGGGTGAAAGGTGCACTCACCGCTCCTGTCTCAAATTTATTCTTCTCCTCCAAATTATTCTTGAGGAATCTTTTCCCGGAATCCCCGTTGGTTCCGAGGATGTTGATGTAGACGGTTGCGTCGGTCCCAGAACCCCAGTCGGTCGCCGTTATCGTCTGGATGGTGTACTGGAATACTGCGACACACAAACAGAAAACATTCATTACTGAAACCAGCTGAACGCAAAGGATTTATTCTCCAGAAAAAATGGCAGCCAAGCTTATAATACATGTGATCCACTGATAATATTATATTATCAACCTGAATACATTTGTCACTAGAAATTCCAGATATCCTAGCCTATATACCATTCTTCTGATTTTCCGAGAAAGATGCAAATACATAAAAACAGATTTTAACCATATCAGTGCTGGAGGGAACTAAATGCCCTGATCATACTTCCCAGGAAGTTGAGAAGAAAGTAAGGGCTCACTGATCGATTGTCTGTGGTAATAATTTGAGCATGGATATAGCACATCATACATGAAAGTGGAAATTATTATTATTATTATTATTATGATTTTTTAAGTATTTGAACACTACCTTCGTCTGGCGTCTCATCGGGCCACTGAGCTGGCATCTCCACAGCAATGTCTCCGTACTTCTCGGAGAACGACAGCCAGCGGTAGATGGGGAACTCCAATCTATCGTTACTCTCGCGATCGATCATGACAACCTACGAAACAAAGACATGAGTGGTAAAGTCGATCATGGTGACAGACAATTGTGATTTCAGCAGAAAACAGGTCCGAGGCTTACGGGCTGCAGGTACGAAGCCACGTCCAAAGCAAATAAATCGACCCTTGCACATCCTATCACAAATTGGATTAGAAAGGTAACTTCTGCAAACAATGGTGTGGGTTTGAATGAATTATTGTTTTACGTCACAGCGGGAATCTTTCACCCATAGGTGACGACAGTGTGGGTTTGAACTCGGGACCTTAGCTCTATAATCTGACAATCTACCACTGTGCTATCGCCACATTCTAAAAGACATTAGAGTGTGATCAGAGAGATATTGTTACCTTCTCCACACGCCATCCCGCTGCCATTCCGCTGTCATCGTGTCGGAGTCGGATCTTCTTAATCTTTCCGATTTTCAAGGGATCTAGCCATATCTAAAATAAAACACAGATGTTTTGCTTCGGACATTTCAAATTTTAACATCACAAGCTTCCATTCCTGATGAGCGAGTGATTATTGAGTTTAACATTGCTGCAGGAATGGTTCACCCATTTGCGACAATTTCCATTCCTGAAAAATGACCTTAAAACATGTTATGTATTGTTCTAGGCATGTAGATCTGCATTTACTATAACAGGAAATTATGCAAACCTCGACTTAGGCCCTGATTACAGGTACACATACCTCTCGTGACATGCCGACCACAAGATCGAGTATGTGTACGTATACTACTCACGTCCATGTGGTCAGTCCGTCCACTTTCAAACAGACCCTCAATACGAGTTTCCTCGGACACGCCCTTGTCACCGTACACGGTCAGGAAAACATGTGCGTCTGTCCCGCTGTCCTCCTCTGTGTCTGTTGTCACCAACACCTGCCAGTCACCCGCTAGGGGAGGTAACCAAAACATGCTCAAATAAATGCCTCTATTGTCAAAGAGGGATACTAAAAAAATGCCTATTTTGCTACGTGAGCATAACATACTCAGCTGTATCAGTCAAAATAAATATATGAAATTGCTAGCAACAAGAAGATTACATAAAAATGTTAAAAAATTATATATAAAATTTATATAAATAATAAAAAATATAAAAATTATACCAAAATATAAAAATTATATAAAATAATATATAAAAATTATATACAAATTAAATACAAATTAAACAGGCTGTGTATCTTAAAGAATAAAAAATGAATGAATTATTGTTTTACGTCACAGCGGGAACCTTTCACCCATAGGTGACGATAACAATAAAAAATAAAATAAAAAAAGATACAAATAATCTTCACAAATACATATTTTAAATTAATTAAATACATGTCTATGTAACGCCAGCCAGTGATCACTTCCTCATTGATGATCAAACTCTATAACAGGCTATTTACCTCTGACGGTGTCACCTTTGATGACCTCCGACAGCGTGAGAACTCTCTCCACTGCCTTGTCATCCTGGCTCTCGTCCAACCATCTTGAACAAAATAAAATACAATAAACGCGATGATTTATACAGATTCTTTTTAAACACACAATTTTTTTGGTCGATGAATGCAAATAATTTTACATTATTGTTATTTTTATATTTAACCCTCACCCGCTACCTGGGGCCTTTGAGGCCCAGTCAAGTGCATAGCTGCCTATATGCAGATACGCAGATCCATCCAACTCAATTTCTAGCGAACTATATTTTTTAAACAAAACGTAAACATAGTACAGTTACACTACTGATGCTTCCACATTAAAATACCCCTAGCTACGCGCCTGCGAGTGTCATTCACACTCGTCGCTGCGGGAATCTTTCACCCATTTGTGACGATAGCAGGGTGAGGGTTAATATTATAATAATCCAAATGGCGTGGTCTTTGAAAATTGAAGATTTTTCACGTCTGCTCCAACTCACCTGCCACAGTTGAAGACATATTTCTCCTCTCCTTGCTGCGGGACTTCCATGACGATCTTCTCCAGGAACCAGCCTGACCCAGGGCCGTAGCCATCATGGCTGACCTTGACCTTCTTCACCTGGCCGAGGTCAACAGCCTCAATCTCAAACAGGTCAGTCTGCAAATAGGATGATTGAACATTTCAGATACGTCAATGATGATTGATTGGTTGAATTAGGGTTTAAAGTATTTTTTTAATATATTTTTACTCATATCACTTTGGACTTGTTTTCACCGGTGCTAGGTCACTAACATATCATGATACAGTTAGAACTTTGATATCCCACTCACAGTTTAAAAACTCCGAGCTGACCTGTCCTTACTTTACCCCTGAAATGCTGAGCACCATGCAGTGCAACAGCAAGCATCACAAATTGAACTTGTTATAACACTAAAATCCTGGGCCCATATTCTCGAAACTTCGCAAGTCCTAAGAAGTTCGTAAGTACTAAGAATGTGCCTAACTGGGTTTCTGCTAATGTAAATTTTTGAAGAGATCTTTTCTCACTAAGAAGTTCTTAGCTAAGAAGTTTTGAGAATACGGGCCCAGCTGCTTAGATGCACCTCGCGTGAGTCTGAGTAAACCGGAATATTGTCAGTCGGCAGGAGCAGAAACGGTCTAGTTTTCAAATGCCTGTTTGAACAACAACATTTTAAGTCTAGTTTTAAAAAGTTAATTTGTTCAAACAGGAGAATGTTTCAAATTCCAGGACCAGCAGTCTGGAAACATCTCCCACCAATGGACTGTCAGTGTGGACTGTGGACTGCGGACTGTTCCTACCTGTCCCTGTTCAAACTTGTCCTTGTTTGTGTAGGAGCCGTGCAGATGTCGGGTGCCACTGTCCCCGCGCTCCCCGTACAGCGTGACGTACACGTTGGCATCGGTGCCCGCGTACCTCATGTTGCCCGTGTACACCTTCAGGTTGTACTTGATTACTGCAACACAAAGATACCATAATAATACAATAAATTAAAGGCGATTTTGGTTATCTCCTCTTTTCAAGAATATTTGAAAATAAAATGTGTTTAGTGCACTTTCCATGCTCGTAGATAAAATGCTTTATACAGTACGAGATAAAAACATTATAATAGTGATGGACAGTACAGGGTATCCTTTTACACAGTTATCCGCTAATATACCATAGCACTCTATTTGTAGTGTATTAGCTATCAGAAAAGAGAGTGTTAGATGGTCTCTTAGTGGATAAGCAAGCTTGGTGAAAGGATACACAGGATCATGGACTAATTTAAAAATATTGTTTAAACATATTATTAATATTTAGTTTTAATTTTGTAGGACTACTTGCAAGTCTTTAGCTAGCTTTTAGAAGAGTTAAGTTTAGTGGCATTCTGTAATTTTCATGTTAGTGAGTTCCAGAGTTTTGCAGAGAAATGTCTCTGTTGACGTACAATCTCAGAATCACTAATGTGATATTTTTGCGATATAGGGACCGTAAGTTGACACAAGATTAATTCAATATCCGGGAACATAAACAGGTCAAAAACCTAAATGCGCTACACATTTGACGACATTCCATTGTGACCTCAGATGAAAATGTCACTATTCAGACGTCATTCATAGCAACCGTCGAATTTCTTCATTTCAACCGAAATGATACCAGACAAGACTTACTGTCCCTATTATTAGTGCTCTGCTAGGTTGAGATACAGTAAGCATATCTTGTCAACTAGAGAATGACAAAATCAGCTGTTACTGACCTCTGAGCATCTTCTGTGGGTCCTGGTCAAACACGGGGATCTCCACTGGAAAGTCGGCGTAGTCCGTGAGTTTTATCCACCTCCCCCCGGCAAACTCATACTCCTTGTTGGTGGTGGCGTTCAACAACGTGATCTGTAAACAGGAAGTCAGGGAGTCGGCAAGTTGTGTGTGTTGAGGTTATTCGGTAACACACTACATTAAGTTGATTGTAAAAATCTAATAGGAGAATGCATTCATTGAACGTTTGTCAGCTGGAAGAGATTGAAAATGGCGGACATGTCGTTTCGATAAAGTCTTGATTTTTGTTTTAGAATTTTGAGCTCGTATATATAGTACACACCCCTGCGTGAGAGGTCAGTTTTAGGGGTAAATAAGTGTGTACTATCCACGGGGAAAATATGGTATTTCAAATGTCTAACCATCTACCAACTGCCACCAGTGAGTTACGAGGCACATCCATATTATTAATGACATCTCGCTTGTGAAACGAACCATCTAGCTAGAAAATTGAAATCATTAAGCTGCGTTGCAGTTGTTCGCTATTATAGATAAGAAAGGCAGAAGCACCCAGAAAGTGTATTTGCAGTTTCTTACCTTGTCAGGAAGCCATGATGGTCCGCTGCTAAAGTCTGAGTACCAGTCCACCAGTTGTTTCTGAGACCCGTCAAAATTAACTCGGATCTTGTACAGCTCTCCAACCTCTCGACTAACACGCACCTGCAGCCATTGATTAATTACAATAAGAAATAACTCGTTAAATAATGGAAGACTAGCCAGAGATGACAACAGACAATCGTGATTTGAGCGGGAAGCAAGCCCTGGGTCGGAGGGTCTGGAAGTTATCCAGAGCAAATACATCAACCCCAGGGCAAATACATCAACTTCAGGGTAAATAAATCAGCAGATTTCCACGAATCTGTAGAAAATTGTAATGCGTGTAGCCAAGAAAATAAAGAATATGTGTATCAGTCGCGATTTTGAAAACCTACATCAAACTTGTCCTTGCTTCCGGGTTCAAATCTGAAGTCGCTTCCTTCGCCAATGATGATTGGGTCGCTGCGACCTTTGTCCCCGTATAAGGTCAAGGTGACCACAGAGTTGGTTCCGTCGTCGGAGTCAGCACCAGTCGTTGTCCATACCGTCCATGGGTCGCCTGTGGGTGACTGGGGTGGGGGAGTGGCCTCCCTTGTATTGGAGCGGACAATGGGTGGGGCTACTTCTTCATCTACCGCTCCTCCGTGAGGAAGAAGCACCCTCTCTATAGCGTGGTCGTCTTCACCCTTGTCCAGCCATCTGCAACACCAACAGTATATTTTACAGAATTTATCTCAGACTGCTGATTTAAAGATCAATGAAAATATTGAAATAGAAAATTATAACTTTCATATTAATATTAATTTTTTATAAAAAAAACCACATTTATATACATTTTCAATTTTGATACATGTATTAAATGGTCTTGTAAAATATCAACTATACTGACAAAGAACTCGACATGACATCACACATACCTGTTACAGACAAAGACATATTCCTTATCAGAATCGGGAGCCTCTTTGATGACCACCTTCTTCAACAATACACCACTGCCTGTAATGTAATATGGACATGTGTACATCAGGAATATAATGCTAAGGACTTTGATCATACAGCGATAAATATAAAATTTAAGAAAACACTGAAGAGGTAGTGCATCTCATGAGAAATACAAAGAACGGTAGATACATTTTTTCTGGATTGATCAGAATTTCATGCTCAAACTCAAATTTTATAAGGCGATTTGTGAACAAAACCTTGAGTTGAACATAAGTTTGTACTAAAATAAATTACGTAATCTTGAAATTTCAGGATCGTGAATTATCAGGATCGTGAATTTCAGGATCTCATCATTTTCCCAATGGGAATTGAACTTCTATCTCACCCTTTTCCCGGTTGGCGTGTCCGACCACAACCCTCTGTATCTCCATCACGGACACAGCCTCGAACTGGAACTCGTCCATTTGATTGCGCTGAGATTTCTTGTCGTTGTTCATGGCGCGTCTCAGCTGCCTGGGCCCAGTGCTGCCTCGCTCCCCGACAACCTCGATATACAGCTGTAGCTCGTCAGCAGGCTTGGACACGTCGCCAAGGTACACCGCGATCTGGTACTTCAACACTGCAGGAGAAATACCATTTGTCAGTAGATATAGACGTGGTACAAATTAGAATATCCAGTAGTTTTGATGCTTCATGAACAAGTATTTTTAGAGAACTAGTAATGTGTTGAGGAGTAAGTTCAAGGATAATATGTTTTATTATTATTTCTTTATTCATCTTTTTTGGCATGAATGAATAGTTCTACATGAATTTGTTTGTATTATTATTACTATATTATTATTATTATTACTATTATTATTATTATTATTATTATTACTATTATTATTATACTATTATTATTATTATTGCTTTGTGTGAACGCTCCCACTTACACTCTCCACTAAGTCCTTTACTATACCCCGAGATGGATTTTGGTCAATTTCATTATAAGGCAAATGAGTGGATATGGAGTTTAACGTTGCTGCAGGAATCTTTCACCAATTTGCGGCGATTCTTTATAAGGCTGATTGCTAAATAAATGCATATCATGGACGACAAAGTCAGCATTATATGGAGGGTACAGTGGACATGCTCACCAGGAGGGATGCTGACTGCTGGCCAGATGATGGGGAACTCCCGCCACCCATCCTGGTTGTCATCAACCGCCACCCAGCTGTCGAAGTCGAAGGAGAAACAGTCGCGCGTGTCTTCGTCCTCGATGTGTATCTATGAGGCAACACAATGGTGGGATAAGTCGGGTAGTATACTACTAAAACTAATGGGACTGCAGAATGAATACTTGAAGGAACCACAGAATTAACAATTGGTTGGACAACAAAATGAACAGAATGAACACAAATGAATAATAGATTGGATAACAATACAAAATACAATTAGATGGAGAACAAAATTGACAAGAGAAAAAACAATGTAGTGAACAATACAACGAAAAAAACAAAGTGAACTAAATGAACAAAAATGAACAATAAATTGAATAGAAGAATGAAAAATAGAATGGACAATATAATGAACCACTGAATAATTGAATGGACAACAAAAATGAACAAGAGAAAGAAGAATATAGTGAACAACGCTCCGTAAAACAATCGTAGTGCTACAAGAGACGTAACTCCTTGGCAACTCCATGCTAGCGTACAGGAGTTACGATTGTTCTGTGGAGTGGCGGGCCCCAGGTAGCGGGCTGAGCCTGTACGTTGTGACGGGTCCCAGGTAGCGGGCTGAGCCTGTACGTTGTGACGGGCCCCAGGTAGCGGGCTGAGCCTGTACGTTGTGACGGGTCTTACTTTGTTCAGGTTCCAGGCTTTCTCCTTGCTGTTGTCCTCAAATCCCAGCCTCACTTTGAACATCTCACCCAGATCTTCTGACAGCTTCACCTAGGAACATGACACGCACCTTTAATACAAATCATTTTGAAGCTTGCCACTTTTCTTAGGATGCAATGTCATCTGACCGTGGCTACAGCCTGTATACTGTATTCTCCTCTAGCGAAAGGCGCTCAAATACATTGTACTTGGTAGTATGCGAACAAGCAAGACAGCCAGTGGCCTACTAAACAAAACTAGAGTCTAGTGCTAGACATCCAAGAGAAAGGTATTCAAGAGACGTAACTCATGCGCAACTGGACTTTTCGAAAATGTTCTCTAGGTTAGGAACCTACAGTTCAAGGGGCCTATTCTCGAAACGTTCTTATGAGCTTATTCACCTAAGAACAGTTTGTATACTTTAAGAATCTATAAGAACTGTTCTTAGGCTAAGACTAGTAAGAGGTTCGTAAGAACATTCTGAGAATTGTAGGAGATTTAGATTATCTCCTCTTTTCGTTAGTATACTTATCCAGTCATCACTTTTGCATATTTCCTCTCTTAATAA
>JAUTBX010009796.1:0-14180 GCA_032361465.1 Lepetodrilus tevnianus | reverse complement strand
TATATATATATATATAGAGAGAGAGAGAGAGAGAGAGAGAGAGAGAGAGAGAGAGAGAGAGAGAGAGAGAGAGAGAAAGGGCGAGAGGGAGACAGACAAACAGACAGACAAACAAACGGGGAGAGTGAGGAAGAGAGAGAGGGATAGAGATAAAGAGAGATACATATGTATATAAACGATAGAGAGGGAAAGAGAAAGAGAGAAACAAATAAAGAGAAAGTGAGGGAGAGAAGAGAGAGAGAGAAGAGAGAGAGAGAGAAGAGAGATATAGATAAATAGATAGAGGTGAGGAGATATGTCATGTACAGACGAGACACCGCGCAAATTGTCAATCTTCTTGTAAAACCATGTATTGTCATCGTCTAGTGCGGTCGACAAGGTACAGTTATATTGCTTCTCCTGTATACGCGAAAGGTCAATATACCGTCAATTTATTCTCTTTCAATGGCGAGGATGTGGTGCGTTACCTGAATCAGACGTTAATTATCAACTATCCGTCTGTGGTATCTCATTCATGGACGCTAACACCTAGAGACTTCTGGTAGAAACGCAATCAATTATTCATCCATTCACGAAATCATTGCAAAGTCGTGAATTCAACACTTTACCACTGCAGTATAAGGTAAGCCAAGATGGTGTAAAATACAGGACTGTTGCTTTAAAGAGTGTGTGCTAATTGTACTGATCGCCAATACAACGTCCGCCATAGTACATCTAATCAACGATGAATGCACATTAATAGGTAGATTGGCGTTTCTGTTGTATGACATAACACATATTACAACATTCCACAAATGATGTACGAATAGATAGTTAATTAGGGGCCACTTTAATAAAGCGATTGAAACACCGTGGTACACGAACGTTTTGTTTTTATAAATGTCCTTAACTTAGTTTTTGTTAACATTTCTTTATGAAACAGTCCCAGACATGTTTGTTAAACTGTATTGCAGACGAAAATAAACATCAAATTTAACCTGATTAAATGTCGCAGATGTATGTTTCTTTCGAACATTAACACATACATATTAAAATATAATATGATTAATGTTCTAGACAACTGAACATTATATATCTTTGATTCATTTCCAATAATAATGCGTTATGTCTGTGGCCATAGTAACGATTAACCTTTAAATCCAATTTGAGTGTCATAGATTTTAATTATTTAAAAGTGTATGTGATTTCTCTAGAGATTGCTCGCTGACTACCAATTGAACACCAATATATGGACACAAATTACGTGAGGCAACATTCAAATGTATACATGTACAGAATATACCGTTTGTGAATATTTATATGGGAACATTATATTTAATCTGTCAATATTTCCACGACTAAACATAATATTACAATTCTGATAATTTATTGTAGTTTATTATGTACACTTTGCTTCTAGATGTGTTGTTCTGAATACCATGAAATTATGTTTATAATAAAGCAAATACCATGAAAAGAATCAATAGTTAAAGGGCTGTATACGTCAACGCACATTACATCCTGGCTCATATCAGGCACCGAGATTACGAAACTCTTGCTCAATTCAAAGTTTTGTTCACAACTTCCCATAATAAAATCTGAGCTCGAACATGAAATCGTACTCAAAAAGTTTCGTAATCCTAGAGCATGTACATGTCAGTTATACGAAAATACTCCATGTATTGGGACTTAGAATAGAACTCCGTGCAGACGCCATGTAAACCCACACTTTATCGCAGTGCTATAGGATTCTCTGTGGATATTATCTCCGTTCAGACATACACATCTTTCAACAACCTCTAGAATCAAATTGGATTTCCATCCACACTTTCAGTTCAATACATCGTTGGTCAATGAATGTGCACAGACTCTGAGACTGTTGCCCATCTTCTTGGTCTCTGAATCATCACTCGTGACGAATTTAGCACTGCTTTAAAAATAGAAAAAGCAATTTCCAACCCCATTGCTAGCAGGCGAAGAATTAAATTTCCTCCAGTCCGATTTTAATATTTTAAAAGCGAATAAAACATAGTTAATTTAATTTATCAGCCGCTTTTACAGTATCGTCATTCCCTCCATGTTACCTGTGGTCTAGATCTCTACATGCCACCCCAAATCGTACCAGTCTTACTGTATATGCGATATACATCCGTTCTGCCCTAGATCATGAAGCATATTGGCAATGTATACATATTTAACACATACAATATTCATATGTCGACATGCATTGCCAACGATTCGATCCACCATACTCAATCACACAAGGCGAATACAGTCCTTGTCACATTAATATAGCGTCGCATGCAATGGATGGACGTTCGTGGATCTAAGATGAATGAACCCGACAGGCATATTGCACTTCAACACGACACATATCAAATATGCGGACGTCATCTTACAACAAATAATGATAAATGTTCATTGCTATCAGAAATACTCATACGCCGTTAGAGTACATTCTATATGCATACAGTGACCGGAAGTGACCTTATGACCTGCAGAGTGACAACAATGTCACAAAGTTGATGACCTGACTTTCTCCGATGATGTCCACTAGTGCCATGGTTTCTACCAATCAACCTAAATAATCTCGATAATAATGCCTTATAGTCAGAATAGGTAATTATAAGAAATAACGTAAACCTGAGCATAATTCTAAAACGCGATCCAGCTTTGTATTAGTAATATATTATTTAGGATACTGTTCACTATCAAATGTTGACCCTCTATATAGCATGTAGCATAAACCACTTCACGACTAGTATTTGCCGATAATTATATCAAATTTGATTATGTTTTTCTTTAAATTAACTAGCTAAAATAAGATTTCATTTCCTTCCTTAAAACTTATGACATTATTTCTTTCGTTCCAAACATTGAACAACGAGAGTCAAAATATCTGAGCGTCAGTTTAGAATCTGATTAAATAATCAGACAACTTTAAATTAAGTTTTAAACATATTTTAAGCTTCATGCAAAATAAATCAGTTATTTTTACTGGTCCCCAAAGATTGTGATCTACTGAGACGATTGTGACACCAGTGAAACTATTTCCTGATACATAACCTGACACAGATCGATACACATATCCTGTGGGTCACGTTCCGTATACGTGGACTTTTATTTATTCATCAAACATGAAGGGAACTTCCCTTGGCATTTTACTCAGTCAATGTTGTCAACATGGCACATCAAGTATCAAAGTAGTTGACAATATTAATAATGCAAACGCACGCAGTTTCCATTGCTAAGTACGCATGTAATTATACAACGATCGCGTGCCCAATAGTTTTATCGACATACTACTAAACGTATCTCTCTCCCACCTTCTCTCCCATCTCTCTCTCTCTCCCATCTCTCTTTATCTCTCTCTCTCTCTATCTATCTTTCTTTCTCTCTCTCCCTCTCCCTCTCTCTCTCTCCCTCCCCATCTTTCTCTCTCTCCCCTATCCCCATCTCTCATCTCTCTCTCTCGCACACAGACTCGCTACTCTATCTTGAATGTCTATCTGTTTCTATCTCTCTTTCTCCATTCCCCGCTCCTCTGTCTTTGTCTGTCTGTCTGTCCGCCTATGCCCTTTCTCTCTATATATCTAGCTATCTATCTCTGCTATCTCTTCCCATCTCTATCTCTATCTATCTCTCTCTCTCTCTCTCACACACAGACACACACACACACACACACACACATTATCTCTCTCCATTCCTCCATCCCTCTCCTTTTCTCTCTCACTTTGCATTTCTCAATAGATGAACGTCTCACTCCCTGTGTATTGCTGAAATAGGTGTTCCACTCTGTGTTTAAGAAAGCAGAGTCAACACCTTTAAATTACTCTTCTTGTGTTGAAACTAAAATATTCACGCATTGCACGACTTTAGACCATTCCGGTTTTAAGCAAAGTTAGGTACCGATTACGCGGATCGTCATAAATACGCACACAACGGAACCGCCGATCTTGAGAAGCAATTTCTGGAAACACCATCACCAGATAGAAGTTTAATTTGATTACAATTGCAAGTTACAGTATAAGAAACGAAGCGTTGATAAATAACAGGAACCACTGAATGTTACAATTATCGACACACTTTATCTTTATACGTGAGTAGTAACGCAAAGATACGGCTATAATTGTCCCCACACTATACCTATTGCATTGTAATTCATATACGAACAGATTATTGCGAGATATTAAATTTGACGAATACTGAAAAAATGCTTGCGTTGGGTTTGATGATAAGGTGGCGGTGTATTCGAAATATTTAATCTTGTTTGTTCTTCAACAAACGATATACATGTACTCAATCATATAAAATAAAACTAAACCCAGGATCAATTTCTTTTATTCCCCAGAAACGAGATTCCGAAAGTGTAATTATTACCACACAAAAAAACGAAGATAGAAGCAATTTCAAACAATAGTCTAGTGTGGAAATGTCTAATACCCCGGCGAACAGCGCCAACATTACCATCTACAACACCGGCCAATTGCAGTGATTATATACATGATCAATCTGTTACCTCACACTGAAGGTATGCAGCACGCAACTTGCTGGCAGTACTGTAACAAAGCACGGCGAAACAGACGCTAGGACGAGATCGATGCTTGCCGTGGACTCGACTCATCCCAGGGTGATTCCTGCCATTGTATCCACGGCCAGGCGCATCTTGTGCAGTCAGTCTATAGGTAAGACGTGACTCCTTTGACTTGATGCCTGCTCGCTGTGCTTCAATGGGTAAGCCGAGCAGTGGCGTGGACCAGCGGCGGTAGTAGAACATCACAGCCATTCAGAGCGACGTCAGAAGCAGAATGAACTTGAACGTTCGCCCGACAGGCTTGCTGGAGTTGTATCGCTCGATAGCTCTATGATAGCATTAGTATAGGAAAGTGCTGCGCGTGTTGCGGTGTATTATTTGTCCATTCGGAAATACGCTGTTGTGCTGAAGTATTTCTAGTCCGTGGAGCTACACACGCTAATTAATCTGGATGTTGGTAAATATATCCCACTGGATTTGCGAGTGAAGCCTTTGCGTAACTTCAGCGATGAACAAACAAGTGTAATTGTGATGTGATTTAATTATTTACACATTTGGGTTTCAACTGCTTTTCAATTCGTTGATTTACTCTTCAACTTGCGGCTGGCTGCGTCGTATTACTGCCGAGTGCTTTGTGTAACCGGAGTCCTGGTGTGAAGACGTTATTGGAAATTGGTAGAAAACCGAAGACCGCAACAGCAATGGCAAAATTATCCAGGTTTGTGAAACTCAACGACAGGCTAAATGCCCAAGTCTTCACATTCGTGGTTCCAGGGCGGCTTGTTAGAGAGTTCACTCCGGATACCTATGCTAAAGACTTCGTGTACGGATTTCAGAAATGGAGTGTGAGTTTTGTAAGGACCGACCGTCATATAGGTGTGTTCTTGAAGCTTCTGTCAGCGTCTCAAGGAATGCGCTGTAGACTGGACTTCACAGTGACACTTCTCAACAGAGACCATTTCTCTAAGAATGAACACTTCATCGAGAAAAGTTGTAACTTTACCCAGGAGAAACATATATTTGGTCGAAAGATATTTATTGAAATTGAGGACCTGCTGCAAAGGAAGTTTATGCAAGAGACAGGGGACATCATGATCGAGCTGGAGATGCGTAATGTAGTCTGTCTCTTTGAGTGTTTCATGAGAATCCCCAAAGAAAACCACCAGTCTAGACACGGATACGGCGACAGGATGGAGTCTACCTATTTCTCGTTCGGATTATTCGACTGGAGTGTGTCTCTGTTCCCGGACACAAGCTCCGCAGAAGCCGACGGGAGCATCGCAGTGCAGCTGCAGCGTCACACCAGTTTTGACCACCTGTGTAACGTCACCTACAGGGTCATCCTAGGAGAAGAAGGCGCCTTCGACTCCCGGGAGCTTGACCAGGTTCTTGACGCCTCCGGGATAGGAGAACCCTTCACAGTGGGGACTTCAATGGTGCTTCTCGCTGCAGGAAAGGCTAACCTGAGAGTCAGGGTGGAGATGATCTCCGTGGTGTCCGTCAGCGAGGTGACCGTGCACGCTCTCAACAAGAACCGCGCCAGGGCTCACCTCTATGACAAGGACAAGCAGGCTTGGATGCTGGAGGCTGACACCAGCGGGAAGTACCTGATGTTCAAGCTTTACTACACGGACATCTCTCACGTGCCCAGGACGTTCACGAGGTACGTGGGCTGGCACGTGCGGATCCTGTCCAAGGCTTTGCCGAAACCCATTAAGGCGCTGGACGGCCCCTACGGGAAGTACTATGTTCAGAAGGACCTTGATGAAGGGTTTCAGATACGGACGGATGTTCCTGTGGAAGAGGTCAGTATAATGTAATACCGTGGACATGTATATGCATATATTTTACCGTATTTATTTGGCCCTGCTTATAGCCAGATAGTCATAATCCTTTGCTCTATGTCATGGTGAAGCATTATCACTACACAGCCATATACAAGGCCAACGTAATGTTGTGTTCTAGTATGACATCAAACAAAATATATAATTAAGCGACATGTTTGGTTCTATTTAATATGAAACGTGTTAATCCTATCCCTGGTGAATATATCCCATTTATTACTCACATTTCCAGTATCTTTCATCAGGTATATTACTTAATGTTATATTGGGATTAATGCTGTTCTTTTAGAACAAATAGAATAGTGTATCCCTGCATTAATTTGAGATCGTATTTTAGCCTCGTAACCGTCATTCACATTAAACTTGACTGGCATTAATCTCTGGATATACTATTCTATATACAAACGATATCTAAAGTGGATACATGTATTTTTATCTTAGTATTACCAATATATGCCTCCAGGCACCATATATACAGCAGTATATATGAAGTAAACAATAACCCTAGAATATACACTCAAGCGATGAATTTCAACTGACTGATGGCCAGTGATGCACGTTAACACAGGCCCCAGGGTAACGTCCATCGTACTGGCTGCTTCCAGACACGAACACATCACCCTAATGTATTGCTGAGTCAATACCAATCAGCCAATTTCTGCTAATGGTATAGTTATTCATATACAACGACTGCATACGCATACTGCTGGAGTGCCTGTGTTATATTAGATCAGCTTCAAACCAAATAATCCCATTGTTGACAATGAACATCGTCCTTGAATACTACATGTTTCCCATGTAAATTGGGTATTTCCTGTTGAAGTTGATACGTGTAGTCACACATCAAATGACACTCCGGTCAGTGTACTGTTTTTGCTGTCGTTTAGAATAGTGTCTCAATGTAATAATACAATCCTCCACATTAATGACGTCTGGAGGGACTCGAAGCAATTATAACCACGGAAGAGCCAGATGTATGATCAATAACTCCACTATTGTGTGTCCGGAGGGGACTAGAAACACAGCAGGGTATGTTTTTATTGTTCTTCGGTCTATCCACAACCAAGGTTATAAATGTGAGCGTCCAGACGTTAAAGAAGTGGTGTTCCGATGGCACAACGGGGTTGGCGCCTTCATCCTTACGTTGAAAACCGCCAGAAGCAGCAAATGTAAATGCTGTGGACTTAGGTATTGTGGACTTAGGTATCGTGGACTTGGGTATAGTGGGCTTAGGTATCGTGGACTTAGTTAACGTGGATCAATATGCCTATACGCGATTTCCAAACTTTCTGAACCAGCTCTGCGGGCAATCGCTTTTGGACAATGGCATGCAATGACCGGACAGAATATTCCCTACAGAAGTCAACAAGCTCGGTATATAAAGGGTTATCGATGTTCTGTGTGCTTGCCTGGCTAATAATTACAGGGTTAGACAAGTGGCATGCACCCACAGTGTATGGTTACATATATTCCCCATGGAACGATGCAAACACAAATAGGGTGTGAAGGTGAATAGATGTGTATTATATTCAGGTGCATATATGCACTACACATGGTGCCTCGATAAATAATAACAACAGTAAGTAAAGTGCTCCTAGGGTAAGCAGGCTTTCGATACATTATTAATATTAGTGTACATACAACTGTGTGTATATGCGTGTCCTGTTCTTGGTTGTGGTTGTGGTTGTGATGGTATGCGTGCGTGCGTTCCCATGCCTGTATGACCTGATTATAGGCACTATTATTAATTCCCCTTAATATTTAGAAAAAAACTGGTACTCAGTAACATTCATTTCAATTTAATCAATTTGAGAGATAAACTTAAAGATCTCCATTGACAAGCACATGGATTGCTGTCGCACATATTACTTGGACATTTTTATTTCTGCAAGATGTTAGAATAAATTAGTACATATAATTATCAGGATTTAAGACATAGTATATGTTGTAGAATTCGTGCACAATGAACATGCTCATATATCTCTATCATTGTACATATTAATGTCATAACATACACACATAGACATATCAAGAATAGTATTGCGAAACAGGATGCATTAATGAAGAATGTGAAATGAAGAGGAAACGTGAAAACATAAAATATACATGTAACTGAAAGCAGAATGGAAAATAATAATTAGGTTCTTTGACGGTGATTCTGCAAATAATAGCCTCTGAAATATTGGGTTTACATAGCGATGCTCTAGCGCCGTGCTATTACAGTCCACTTAAACATGTCTGCCAAGTGTGCCATTAAGCCTTGTACATTTGGCCGTAAAGGATTCAAATCCATCAGCAAAAGTTTTTATTCTGTCCCCAACAAAACAATTATTGACAATACGTTGTGTATTGATTGGAAGGTAAACAGATTTAAGGAGACGCTACACACAAGTATCGATGTCAGTTCCATATCGAATTTAATGAGCAGAGCTACTTTTCCTTAACACGTATGTCTATGGAACCCATTTGCAAATACATCTCGGAGATATGTGAATATTTGCTGATCATGGCACCCATTCGTGAAGGTCTTGAATCCAATAAGCGCCCATAATACTCTCGTATCTGTCTATCTGTCTCACTCATCCACGAGAGATCTATAGTACACCATTGGTAAGCTTGTAGTTGCTCTAGAGTTAAACCGTTTGGTATCGTTTTACAAAGTTCTTGTATCAACTGTGAGATGATCACAGACTTACAGCGACATGGCGTAACTCTAAAGCTGTAGCATTGTCCAACCTAAGCTATAGACTACACCATTCCGAAGATTAGAGCTGCGATTGCTCTATAGTTACGCCATGTCGTACCGGAAGGCCTGTAGCTCTCTTGTAAGTACAGGATCCCCGTGTACAAGTGATCGTTGTGGTCTCGTAGTCGACAAGAGATCTTCGTGAAGCGATACCCTGAAGGTGGGATCCTGATAGATATCACGTGTACAGTTGCTAGGCAACAGATTGGCACTGTCCTCTCCGGCACGAAGAACAAATCTTGCTCATAACGACCCCACTTACACTGCTGGCGTGATGCCGAGTTGTTCCTTGCTGAGGACGCCCTAAAACAAATACAATGCAAGCAGAGATGACACGTAATAGTCCTCACTGGCCACATAGTCTGCTGTTTGGACGAATTCAAATATATTTTTCATTAGCCAGAGGCAATATTCAATCACATTTCAACGTCGAGTCAACTTTAACGTCCATGGCACGTGTTTTTCGTATACAGTAGAACAATGCTAGTTTCACGCAGAAGGTCGTATTTCTTTGGTACGTCTGAAAAGGAGGAGTTCTTATAATCATATTTTGATATTTACATTATCACGTCTGTCACATGAATACCAAAATATAGCTTTTTCTACGAATAAATTAGTACAGAAAGAAATGGCGGCTCATGAATTTTGAACGATTTGGAAGGGTGAAGTTGTGAAACATGTTTGTGAAATTAATTTCTTTAGTTCAAACTTCACACGCACCAGGGAGCCTGTCAGCAATACACTGATGATAAACATGACGTAGTTTCAGTTTTTCGGGAGATTTGGTTTCGTGCATGTTTTAAAATATTCTGAATAGTTTCTTGTAAGTTTTTGATAATGTTTGAGAGTCCTGATGCAACAGCGCCACTTCTGATCCTGGGATTCGAACCGGAGTTGATGGATTGCAAATTCAACGCTCTACCGACCGAGCCAAATGGGTAACCCTGCTGGCGGAGACTATGTACTTTGACTACATCAGAATGATACGCGGAGGGGAATGTCCAAGTAACTCTCCATTCCTTCAAAATAATGGAGCCGAGGCCCCGCAGGAAGGTAATAGGGACAGTAAGTCTCGTCGGGATCATTTCCGTTGACATGAAGAAATTCGACGGTTGCTATGAATGACGTCTGAATCGTGAGTTTTCCTGTGACGTCACACGGGAATGTCGTCAAATGTGTAGCGCATTTAGGTATTTGACCCGTTTATGTCACCGGATATTGAATAAATCTCGGGCCATCTCGTGTCAACTTACGGTCCCTATAACAATAAATACGCTGACGTAAACTTTGATTAAACTATATAAATAACATTCATCGTATGAAATAGAATATTTGAGATAGTTCTTTTCTAAATTCTGGTCGAACCTGATAGGATAGGATAACTTTATATGCTCATATAATGTGCAAGGTCGACATATTATGAAAATAACCTCGTATGTATATTTCCTGGTAGACGGTTTCCAATAAGAAAACCTTTTCTTGTTCGGCTGTAGCCTAATAGACGTCCATCCAATTTGTGCTCTTGCCATGACATTGTATCAGTTTCCAAATGCCGCGACGATATCACCTTGTTAATGAATATGTCACATCTTCCAGGCATGGCATTGGAACATATAACAAGAACGTCTATTTCTGTGGCTAAACATACCGGGAACCCAACACGCTGTCTTTACGAGGTGTCTCCTATTCCCTGGGTATCATCTTCACACAAGGCCACCAATAGCTTATTGATTTTCACCCTGAAATGCGACACCGCCATTTAGGAAAGAGTCCCGCCTATAGTGGATACAATGAAGTCATTACATTACAAGCAAGCCGCGAGCCGCTTTATTTACTTTTAATAGGACATGTCCGTATCAACATTTATAGGTTCGTCACGATGCGTAAGGGACTACTTCGTGCAGTAAAAGTAGACTACAGTGCACGAATCAGTGCCAAACTAACATTGTAATGTTATTGTAATGTTATTGTAATGTTATTATAATGTTATTGTAATGTTATTGTAATGGCTGTTCAGTATGGTGTTGCTGTGCATTAAATGGTGATGGAACTCCTGAAGGGAGCTTATCAAAGTGTTCTTGTAAATACTCTGGCAACCGTCTTCCATTGATTGGAATCCTGGGGTATTGTGTCATATTTTAATTAGTCATCGGTATTAAGTATTCAATACAGTGGGGTTAGGATTTTCAGCTATAATCAGAAACTACCTGATGCAACACTAGTACATGCATCTTCATATAGATCACTGCCTCTTCGGATTATTAATTCACGTTGTAAATTGTTTTTTTAAGTTAGAACCTAGAATCGAATTCTACCTAATGAAACACTTGTACATGCATTTTCATATATAGTAATGCTTAATCGAATGCTTAATTAATGTTGTAACCGGGGTTGGGGATTTCAGCTATAATGGAAATCTACATTGTAATTACTTGTACATGCATATTCCTATAGGATAATGCTTCTTCGGATTCTTAATCCACTGGGTATAGTGGGGATTTTAAGCTAGAATCGAAATCTACTTGATGTAATCCTTGTACATGCCTCTTCGTGTAGGATATCGCTTCTACGGATTAATACCACATGGTGAAAATAAGAGAAGAAATATAGTTCTTGGCTCAGCCAACACACCGGGGAAGTAATGAGCACGTTCATCTCAAAGATAGACAAGGGAAAACCTGCAAGATATGTCTTCAAGATTCGTTCCTCATTATCAATCATTCGGGTTGTCAGCATATGGTTTGGTAGGTTTCCGTTAGATAGCGCATAATTAAGGCAGATAACTCTATCAGTTTCGTATAATACAAATCACTGTTAAATACGCCACAGTTATATTACCATGTCGCCTCTGTAAGAAAACGTGAACAATGTACTTCATTGAACAGGTAAACACATCCGATTACCTCATTGCTGTCCCTCGTCCTAGTAGAGTCTTTGCTGCACTTAAATGGCATTTACGTACTTGTCTATGTTGTGAAGCCAGTTCTTAGACTGACCCGTCGTCGTCAGTACACTATCGAGAACAATACACCAAGTTATAGATAAACAGCATGTCTGGGGGGTTTATACGAGGCGATCAGTGGCAGACAGTGTCCTGGAGATGTCATTACCCAGACAACAGTGAGAGGGTGATGAGGCGCAGGAAGGGCCGCTCGTATCTGATCGTATTGGTGAAGAGGAAGATCGTATCTTTGGACGTTGACATGCATGCTGACCGACGGCCTCTGTCCAGTGGGGGGCAATGGACAAGTGACGGACGTCATGGACAAGTGACAGACGTCATGGACAAGTGACGGACGTAATGGACAAGTGACGGACGTAATTGACAAGTGACGGACGTCACGGACAAGTGACGGACGTCACGGACAAGTGACGGACGTAATGGACAAGTGACGGACGTAATGGACAAGTGACGGACGTCATGGACAAGTCACGGATTTCATGGACAAGTCACGGACGTTGCACAGAAAAGTCGTAGCTACAATTGAACCTGGGTATGGTTTCTCGAACCTCTCATATCCACTATGAGATCATAGCGCTCTCGTAAGTGCACTATCCCTATGTATTAGAGATATCTACGGAGTCATTAGTATGGTCTTGTAGTAGATACGAGAGCTTCAAACGATACCCTGCTACAAGTATATAACTCTGGTTGTATGAACCACTTTTATCCATACAACAGTTTTATGCTTACAAGATTCTCAAGTATTGTAGCTATAAAAGTGCTTCATGCAATTGGACTTACACTTGTAGCAGATTCTTAAAAGTATCTGACTTGTAATCAATTGTATCTACATCTGTTCTGAGCGGACATTGGAGCTGACCGACGGCGTAGTCCCAATGGGAAGTAATGGACAAGACAAGTGATGGATGTAGGGATGCACATGGAACATAACGTTCTCCCCAAGCTGCCCGTGGACCTGGAACCCGATAAAGACAAGTTGGCACCAAGGGGCAACCAGTTGACAGGGCAGTGTCATTAACGGGCACCAGGGAGTGCTCAGGGCTGATGGCGAGGGAAACTATCCCACGTCTGATTTCTGTAACTGTAAGACTCCACTGTAAAACACCAATGGCGCCCTTGGGTCGGCAGTCGCCCTTGGGTCGGCAGTCGCCCTTGGGTCGGCAGTCGCCCTTGGGTCGGCAGTCGCCCTTGGGTCGGCAGTTCACTGCGATATTGACGCCCGATCTCTCTCACGGGCGATGATCATGAGATATCGTTGTTTCCGTATAATGTGACTCTCATGACATGCAAACAAGCTCCAAGTAATGTCCTTACGTACACGTATATAACACTACACATGCACATATGTCCATAACAAGTGACGCCAACTAGTGACGGATAGTGTTAAATTGCCAAATGGTATAGTGATTCCATAAAGATTAGCATTTAGTGAGAAGATGCTAAGTTGATGCTCGCTTCTATAGAAAATACCACTTACAAGTATGAGAACAAGCGGAATCTCTTAACATCATTTTTGATATGACTCTCTGTGTTTTGAATACCCAAACTTATTTTGAATTCGATCAAGTGGTCCAGCCTATACATTATTATTATTACGGTAGAGCGTACTAATTCTCTCTAGGTCAAGTCAACCGGTCATATACCACATCAATAATAATACTACCATTGAACAACATGTCATAACTAAAATATATATTGTCAACTCTTTTGAAATAATGGTCCCCATTTATGTCCTTAAACATATCCTTTACGCATGGCCATGCGAGAAGCAATCTCACTAAGCTGTGCCTCGACATTTTGGCAGTGGAATCTATACAATGAAGTCCGTTAATGAGTGACAGGATACAATCTAAGCCTGGCCAGGAAGCTGGCACTAATAAAGCGTGACGATAATGGATGCCTGTTGTCCCTACTGGTCGAGTACACGTCCTGGCAGCCATAGCCCTAGAGGCATGGCACTATCGTGTACAGCCATAGTACTATCGTGTACAGACATAGCACTATCGTGTACAGACATGGCACTATCGTGTACAGACATGGCACTATCGTGTACATGCATATCACTATAATGTATAGACATAGCACTATCGTGTACAGACATAGCACTATCGT
>JAUTBX010008463.1:0-14222 GCA_032361465.1 Lepetodrilus tevnianus | reverse complement strand
TATAACGCATTAAAACATATTTTAATACTATTCGAGATTAATATTATTATTGTTTTGCTGTGCATTAGAATATATACACGATAAGCATTGCAATATTTAACATGGACTTGCTAAATGCATTCTCTTTCGAAAACCTCCCACTCCAATGTCATTGACCTACGCACGTATGCATATAGATTTTCTATGACTGCTAACATCGAGTATGCAATTAATACTCCAATAATAACTATTGTACACCGGTGTACAACATTCACTTGTACTATACATATATTTAAGACTCAATATTGTTTTTAATGCTTACTGACAAATTATGTTCTACATTTAACCGATAAAAAGTCCAGTTCTGACCAGGCCAGGGTCAGCTTACAGGTCAGCCGACTGAAGAAGTACGTTCATACTAGATCTGCCAGCCTGTATACAGGAGGTTACACGCCTAATTATGATATCGAGCTCTATATGCCTTCTTACAGGAGTCAACGACCAGGACAAGTAGTTATGGCTCTACGTACGTTAACATTAATGATGTGGAATACATTGGCAAACGGAAATGATAATCCATTATTAGCAAAACAAGTACAATGCCCTCGAATTAAGAAACTCTGCTTGTTTACCTAGTTGCTATGTTATGTACATGCTCAGCAGTTAACACCTCATTTTTATGATATGGCACATTTTCAGGATTTCCTACCAGTATCTGCTAATTGTATATTTGAATTTAAGAAAAGTACAGTGCAACTTACATACATGATGTGTAGTTCAAAATGTCACATGCGCAATTCGAAATGTCCTGTGTACTTCAGATAATTCAGTTTATTATGCCCTACACTAAATTCTAAATTATTTATAGGCAGTTCGACATGTTCTTTGCAGTTCCTGCTTATATTCAATTCAACATGTTCTATGTTAAGTATAGAACATGCTCTCTACATTATGTATCAACATACCCTATACTAATATAACATACAGTTCTATATATATACTCTTGCTGCAAACATACACATGTTAGGTTCATTTCCAGCCGCTGTGGCTATCATTGAGAAACTATGTATACCCGCTTGTACATTCATTTTCGCTTATAATAGTCAGCATGGTAGGACCACTTCATCCTCGAAACAGTCATTATGACTACACTTGAACTCCGTTGAATATGTGACGAAGGTTAATGTACATGCACATGTATGTAGTCATAAAGGCTGTGTTTCGAGGATGGGGTAACCTATATAATACTGCATTTACTATGAACAATTACCCATCTTATTGAGTAACTGTTATTACATGTCCTGAACGTAGGTGTACACTGTACAATATACCGCTAGTGGTGACAGATAGGACAAAGAAATGTCCTTAACACCGGAAAGGAAAAAAAGCCAAGAAACATACAATTGAATTGAATTGTTAGTTGTGTATGGCACCACATGAAATGATTCCTGAACGGAATTAAGTATCGTTAGGGTTGTTAAACAACAATTTGTAATCTCGACGCGATGTGTAATACTTACACTTTGCGTCGATAGATGCTACCGCAATGTGTAATAGTTAACGCAAAGTGTAAAGCTGAGGTGCATATTCAGCCGCTATTACATATTGGGTTGAGGTGAATTATATAAATTAATAATTATTATCTAGACACATATCCTGTATTTTCAGTACAGAGTATAAGTATTCTGTTGTGGCTAATTTGGAGTCTTGATACACATTTTCAATTTGGCAGTCTGACCACTGGACTTCCTGGTTTAGCGAGACACGCCGAGAGAGTATATGTTCACAACGTCATCTCTCATATTAATATAAGTGCACTGCACCACTCATATTTCGGGAACCTACTGACAATTGTACGTACAAAGATGTCCACAAATTTCAACTACCTTGGCGTCATACTTTATGAGAAATGACGTTGCGAACATACTCCCGCGACGTGTCTCGCAAAATCAGGAACACATTCTATATGCAGCGGCCACACTGCCAGCCGCGTTGTGAAGTCCAGCTGCCAGACTGCCAAATTAAAATAATCACTGTAGCAATTCCAATTTAAATGTATATTGTAACATGTATTTAGAAGAAATATAGCATTTTGAATGGCCCCAGATATAGGACATCGATTGCAAAACGTATGTTATTTTGCAATGTTAGTGCTGTGTGTGTAAATCAT
Source organism: Lepetodrilus tevnianus (assembly GCA_032361465.1). NCBI lineage: Eukaryota > Metazoa > Mollusca > Gastropoda > Lepetellida > Lepetodrilidae > Lepetodrilus > Lepetodrilus tevnianus. The sequence goes on along the minus strand of JAUTBX010008463.1, from coordinate 12,073 downwards.
GTATTAAGCGCGCTGCACAACTCATATTTCGGGAACCTACTGTACGTACAAAGGTGTCCACAAACTTCAACTCACTGGGCGACATATGAGAGATGACGTTGTGAGAGATAAGTTGCGTATGAAATATATAGGAGCGTCAAATGGTCTACCCAGGGAGTTGAAATTTGTGGACATCTTTGTACGTACAATTGTCAGTACGTTCCCGAAATATGAGTAATATGAGAGATGACGTTGTGAACATACTCTCTCGGCGTGTCTCGCAAAACCAGGAACATATTCTAAGTCCAGCTGGATTTATCTACCCAAAAGTTGTTATTTACTGATGTACCTAGTCCCCAGTACTCGATAGTTATCCAAATATTAATGTTTTATATGAATAAAGGGAACGTTCCGCTATTTATCTTGTCTTTGATTCATCAACTAATCTATGAAGGAATCTGCGAGCGATCATTAGAGTTATACCCCCCTTGCATGATATAATATGAAGCAAATACATATGGACCATATTCAGGTTATCTATCTTGGGGTTGCAGTGGGGATTTGTCAACCACACAGCGGTGGAAAGTTTTTTCGAAGTACAAACATGATTTTATGTATAATCAAGTAAATGTACTTTGCAGATATAGTTTTGTCCGCTAGCGTTCAGCTAGTTGTAATGATTATATGGTTTTTATAGGGGTAGATATATAAGTGTAAATTTTCAGATAGCCAGGAGGGCACTCTATTATGGAAGCTAGTGCCCTGCTAAACATCCGGGGGCCCTTAATTTTAATTAAACTTTAAAAGTAATACATGATTTACACACACACACGCAGCAATAACATTGCAAAATAACATACGCTTTGCAATCGATGTCCTATATCTGGGGCCTTTCAAAATTATATATTTCTTCCAAATAAATGTTACAATGCTTGTACATATCCACAATTAACCATACATATTTCAATATAGCTAAGAACTAGTCAAAAACAACCATAGATATCTGTGATATATTGCCCTTTTAAAGTCAGATAACATCCTCGTAATTAGACAATTCGTGTAAAGTAATGTCCTCGATCCTTGCTGGACTTTGACATTATTTTTTCACGAATCGTCTGTTACATGTACTAGATGTTAATAACATTACTATCCTATATGTAAAAAGTGTTAGCATGTATGTTGTATGGAAGCTGGGTGTGAAGAGATAGAAATTTGATAAGTTGCTTGGATACATGTGACTTTCCCAACTGTAAGATTTGGAATCTTGAAATGGTCAACTTGTCAACAACTAAGCAACTTAGCCTAAAGGGGCTGTCACATCATAACATTTGCTGGTCATACGCTGCCCATACGCTACTCATACGCTACTCATAGGTTAAATACGGTAAGTATACGCACAATTCTGCATTTTCAAGGGCTTCTTGTGCGTATGAAAATTATTTCCTACGCTACTCATACGTTTCTCTTATACGCTACAGTGTGACAGCCCGTTAAGGTTACTCTACAAGTTTTTCAACCTATGTTTCAGTGTGGGGCAGGAACGAATCCTAGATTCTCTCAGGCTCTCGGTCACCCATCCAAGTATTGTCCGGGCTCGACCGTACTTAACTTCAACCTGAGCGGTCACTCGTTTAATGCACGGTACCATGTACTACTAATGAGTGACCACAGCATGGCCCGGACGCTCAATGGTCGCATATACCCAGAAAATCCTGTTTCTATGTAACTGCTCCAGCGATCATTGTGCCTCCCCCGAACCACCTAAACTGCAATTTTCGGCCATTTTTATGTCGAGCTACGGGCGACCTGTGCGTCCACTGATCCACTTGCCTGTCTCACCCTGTGCTTCCACTGTGCAACCTACGGCAACTAACGCCATTATTAAAGGCAACATTGGCGACCCCCGAGCAATGTTTGGGCAACCATTGATCCTCAGAGTCCTCTGTGCCACTATCGGCGACCAACGACTAACTATCAGCCCTCTATATAATCTACGTGGCGACCATATTGGCCGACCATTGTGCACCCGCAGCAATGCTTGTGCCTCCCTTCTGTCTCATTTGAGCCACTTGAGAAGCTTATATTCCAAATATTGGGCAAATCGAGCGCGTATTTTCGGTCAACGGAGTCAAAGGACTTGCCGGGCCAGGCCAGCCGGTAGCAAAACGAACACAGCTATTGACTCAATATTCATTTCCGTTTCCGTATGTAGGCCTAAATACTAATACATACAAGGTTATACTGGATGACTGTCTATTTAAATGACATCACAGTTTGTCTGACACAGAACCAGTTTTATAATAGGATTGCCTTCTTCCGGTACTAGTCCGCATCCTTGCTAAGTACATGTATAAGTATTTAACTTTGTTATAGTTTTTAACTCATGGACATTTGTCTCGAAACTATCACAATGAAACCGATGATACATGTAACTATAGCTGGACCATCAGCTTAATATGACACCCACCACCCCTATCTCTTTTCTTTCTTTTTTCTCTCTAGTATTTTTATTTTTTTATTTTTTTTTACACCCCCACCCCCCACCCTCACACACTCCCACCACCCCCACCAACCCCCTCTCTCTCCCTCTCTCTAGCGCTCGCTCGCTCTCTCTTTTTTCTCTAGTGTCTTTTCGTTGTTTTGCTTCACTCCCACTCTCTGTCACTACTCCTTTGTTCTCTCACATACTGCTATTAATGACTGAGTCAAAGTCACACTGTTATAAGCTGGCAACGTGACACAGACCTTACCTAGATTAACACGTACTTTTGCTGTTCAATCTGGAGCATAGTTTGTGTGGGAATTAGACAGTTTATTTCACGAGTTCTTTAAAGGGAAGGTTATTGTCTCTAAGAAAAGATATAGCAAAACGAAATTGGATAAGATAACAATTTTGAGGTGCATTATGCCATTAACAATACCTCGCTTATGAGAAAACACCTTAATATCCTGACGATATACTTAATGTACTAATAGTTGCATTACTAGGGCGTATATGTCGCCAGGAAAAACCTGGGAGCGAATACATTTATACTAATCTTCGTATAACAGACTCCCTCATTGTATACGCGCTATTTATATAGTATCATCCTCGAAACCCCGGCCATTATGACTACACTTAACTTCCGTCAAATAAATTATCTGATGGAGGTTAAGTGTAGTCATAATGGCCGGGGTTTCGAGGATGATATTATTATATAGTGAATGCAGCGGAAATACTGTTGACGTCCACGAAAGATTTAAATGGAACCTTTGCATATAATAACAGTTAATAAACTATCCTTTGGAGTTTAATTAATACACGTAGAATATTCACTCTTTTTCTCTCTTTCTCACTTCCTAGATATATCTCCCTCTCCCCCTCTGTCTCCCTCCCGCTCTCCCTCTCTCTCCCTCTCTGCCTCCCTCTTTCTCCCCCTCCCTCCCTTTCTATCTCTCTAACTCTCTTTCTTTCCTCTGCTTTCTATCTCTCCCTCCCCCTCCCTTCCACCAGAGAGAGAGAGAGAGAGAGAGAGAGAGAGTGTGTGAGAGAGAGATAGATAGAGAGAAAGTGTGAAACCAGAACAAACATTACACAAACATAAGAATCCACACATCATAATGTAACTTTGCTGGAAACGTCTGACACTCTATACCTCCTACCTCAAGCAGCTCATTATGACCGCGTTATATAATTTGTTTAAACAACGCCGCATAAATGGGTTAATTCAGAGTAATGTGATTTAACTACGGACCGATATAACAACTTCCCAATCTCCGTGTCTCAACTAACAACTCCTAGTCCTCTAGAGTCATCCCACTACAACCTCGACAACCACCTCTAGCTCATTCCTATGCACGACCATAAGCCTGGATTCTCGCTAAGAGGTAACTCGCAATAGCCATCGAGTGGCACAAAGACCGGTCCCCAATTTAGGAAATTGCCGCAACCACTCCAACCCTTGTGAAGCCTATCAACAGCCACCACCGATAACATTGACACACTAACCTTGGCATTAGCTCATTTTTGTGAAACGATTTTCGCAAAGCAATTAGACGTGTAATAGATTGATCTGGATCTATTTGATATTGATCAATGAGGATAGTAGAGATATAACGTTAAGCTGATCACATAGACATATGTAGGTCCTTTGGTATTGTCCATTGTGAAGGTAATGTAAGTTCCCTTATTCAAACAATTCTAAAATGTTATAGGACATATACAAATGTCATGATGTCATATTGTGTATGCAGTACAACGTCATCAGCTGATGAAGTCTCGCATTGGATTCAGATAGAGAGGTTTAATTGATGTTTTTACGTTCTCGGAATGCATTCGCGTTCATAGGTTATGCCCTGGCCTAACGGATCGGGTTAATTCAATCGAACAATGAACCGCAATTGAAAAACTCAGATGCAAGGTTTTCCATCCACACAAATATGTTTACAGCTCCTCGCACAAAGCTACGCTCACCCCCAGTCACCTCCTTCTAGTCACCCAACTTCAATGATACCTAGACTCCGCACACCGCTCCAACCCCATCGTGAGAACCCTTCAAAGGCCGAGGTTAATTTGCCAAGACCCCCTCTGACCATTCGTGAGCGCCTGCCCAAGTCTCCAATACCAGGAACCGTTACACCGACACATAGCCTTCTCTTTATTTATTGACTGAGGGGGAAAAGGTATTGATTAGGAACTCCGAGCAGGGCCGGTCTATTACGGTTAGGAAGCGCCACTTCAGTCACTCTCTGCAGCAAAGACGGGACATTTGTCTCCCACTAACGGATCTCGTTGTACCCTGACTCCGAACATCGCCAGGTAAGTCAGAACCTACGTTACATATTCCGCATGTGATTCAACGTTGTCCGTATACCACTTTCGTCAACCACCCTAGTTACTACCTTGTGGTAGTTTATGGGTTTAGATTTAAATGTCACCAGTTGAAATCGTAAACATAATAATGCAATTACACACACGAAGAATCTAACGATTTGAATGCCTTCAGTTGATTGCCTTGGCTGGTATCGAGGGAGATATAAACCAAGCCATGAAATCGTGTACCGTGATTTATGTTCAGTCCATTACTACGCCTTACATGCCGGTAACGTTCTGTTGATACGACGTCCATATTACCGTCTTCCAACGAGAGGAGAAGAAGCCAAGATACGTATTTATTAGGATTTTAACTATCTCGTAACCTTCTATTTGGTATGACGTGCATGTAAACGTGTTCACACGAATGCTCAAGAAACCTTGGAGTTTTTTGTTACGAGCTTTTAACTATCTCCTGTCCCGTTATGTTGGCATGACAGTCATACCATCTTGTCCACGTGCGTGCTTACTAAGCCATGACACATCTATATTGATGGTTTTACTATCGCTCGTAACATCCTGTTTGTACGGCGCTCATATACTAACATATAAACATGTTCGCAAGAGAGTCCACGACAGTATGCTACTTAAACTTGTATTTACATCACTATTACGAATACTGTTAATTTTGACCTGGACAAGAGAATATTTACTTGCGAAACGTCATCACCTTTTATATGGTTGAAGCAATGAAGCGTCTATCCATTTAACTCATATTACGCATATTGTTTGATATCCATTTACGTATTTATGAAAGGGTATGTGTGTTACTGTGCTTCATGTTTGAACGGACAACAACCTACATATTATTATAATTAAGAGCAATTTCAAGAATGTTTCGGTTATGTGGATACATTATACTTCCACAATATAACAGCTGCGTTTCTACATTTCAATCAAATAACTCGTACACATGCAAGGTGTATTTATTGATACGGATGCGCAGAATCATTGAAACTTGTCGGTCCAGTAACAAGGCCTAGATATATACAATGGTTATTGACTAACTGCTCTGAGCATATGTGATCGATTCTTGTTAGAGAATATTGATGCCTCCCCATCCCCCCTCCCCCGTATCTCCCTCCCCCCTCCTTTCCTATCTAATGTAACTCCTGGTATGTATAGATGTTCAGACGGCCGAAGCATACAATTCGATCCTGGAAAAAAAATCGTATCCAAATATATAAGCTCTATTGACCTCGTTCACGTTACCAGAGGATTTGGCGAATATGTCATATTTTTTTGGGAACCCTTAATGTATCATATTTTGTTACAGTTATAAGCTGAATTACATACCATCCAGATGCACACTCCAATCATACACGATACTGTGTATCGTAGTAACACCATGGGAATGCTTGACTTCAAATTGCTTTATATATTTGTATTGTTATGAAATTCATTGGTTTCATTTCATTAGCATGGCTGGAACATGATTATAGGGTATACGGTAGTATTGTTAGTACTGTATTGCGGTATGGCAATTGTTGATTTGATGAACTGTATCAATGGTACCATCATTTACCTACTAGTATAGAAGCTGGCAATACGCATCCCTATACAGTAATTAACTTGTTCATATTTACTGTACAGAAAACAAATATCTGTGTACCGACATCCGGGTTCTAACGGGGTCTATCTGATTACGGTGTAAAACTTATACCATAATTATACTATACCTGAAATTACTTACATACTTACTAAGCTACTACTACTACTACTACTACTACTACTACTACTACTACTACTACTACTACTACTACTACTACCACTACTACATCTACTACTATTATTACCATCACTACTACTACATTTGTATTCACCCGGAGTAAATGTGTTTACATTTTAAATACATTTACCAAATACATAAATATGACTATACCGGAAGTTATATTCCATTATGCATTCCCGGCATGCACCATAAACTATGCTGACGCAGAAGTACTACGTAATAATTAATTGTAGTTATGAGCCACAATCAGCTCTTAATATGGACCCAAGTTGCTTCACATTACAATTATGCATGCATTTTAATACTGAACATCCACGCTAAATTATTGCTCATAAGGGCAGGGCTATACATCAGAATATCAAAGTTTGCAATTAAGCAGAATAATATGAACACGAAACCCTAAAGGATGTTTCATTCATGTTTACTTTTCTTCTAAACCGACCAATATCTCACAAATGAAAAGTGACATCGGAAAGGGTAAAACAACAACATTAATGCTATTTATATACATATACATGCTGCGTCATTCACGATAGATCACGTCTACAAAACATAATACTAGTCAACGTGCGAATTCTAATGTTTCATGAAGCTAACATATGGTGAATGAAGCTGCTCTACGATAAATGATGCAAAACGTACATGTTCAGTCAATCACTGTACTGCAGTATAATATACATATTATGTATACTAACGCACATTCTATAGCGCGTAGTCATGCATGTTTTCCTGTTTCTTGTATCCGTTTTCATCAGAGCACCCGAACATCTAAGCACACGAATATTAGTGATCACAGCGCATGCATCGCCTATGGATTACGTGTATCTATTATCCCTAATGCTAATGTCATTTCGACCAACCATGATTTATAAAAATAAATGTATTATGGAAATCAATACGAGTTGTATATCGATCTCTACACATAACGTCGTGAAAGTCGACATGGACTATGTTATCTCTAAGTCCAGGAATTCCCCCTGCTATTCTGTAAATGACATTACCTTGTGTATAGTGAATAACGTCAAAGCAAAGTACTGACCTAGCATGCTTCTTGTTCGATTGATAAGTAGCCAAGGCGATGTGATTAATCCATACGTATTAACTGTGACGGCCGTCATATTGTCAAGCGATTCAGACAATTTATAAGAACCATGGAATCCCAAAGACAATGTTATCATCTTTAAAGCAATATACTTTTTTACCATATCTGCAAAATATTATCAATTCAGATGTTTGAGAACCAGTTTACTTCTCTGAGTCCAAAGGGACGTGCCTGAAGTATTCCTAACGAAACAGGCTGCTGAATTACAATGACCAATATTCGATTGTGCTGAATCATGTAAACTAATTATAACAGCTTGGCTAAAAATAAAACGTTAAATGTATTCTGGACTTCAGGATGGAAGACCAGCAGACCGGTGCTTATGGTTCAGAATTGATCAGAGTGGGCGGGTCCCGTTAGGATAGGTCCAGCCAGACCTACATGATCGATGCTTCCTGTATAATATGATGTCCACCATACCGACTTCAGAATAGGCTTACCTTTAACATACTCAACAATTCACGTCCATATTCTGACAATGAATTAATGTAGATTAAGTCAGATATTGACTGTGCTGGATGTTTTGCGGATTGTTTGGATGTCAATGTGTTATGCAAAGACCAATGTTAACATGGGGAATAGCTAGAGTAAGACATATCCAGAGGCAGTAAGGATGTAATTGGTCTGAAAAATTGCTCCGGGTTGATTAGACGGGCGTAGCATGTAGGACAAGCCGTAGATTAGTGTAATACGTGCACTATATAGCCATAATGCACAGCTTGTCGCATTATTGTTCTTCAAATCGGATTACGTACGTGAGCCATGACTTAATAGACTGCTAAAAGTGCAAAGCAACGTCGTAATATGTACGACTGTCGTTCGTGAAGGTGTATATTATTACCCGTGATGACTTGATTGGAATATGCCAGGAAATTGATGACTGGTTAAGCTGTATACTGTGTGCATAATCTCACAATTGTGCTCTTTCTGGAAGCTATCGCATCTACTAAGATGCCATAGAACTCTCGTGGTGATCAGCGAGATAAACAGTTACGAGACCGCTGTGATCTCGTGGACATTCATACAGCTACTTCAGTTAGTTTCAGAATTGGTTTCTTTGGTAGATATCGCAGTAGGTATTCTTTAACAAAGCTATCTTATCCGCTAATATACATGCGCTGTCTTTCTGCAGTGTATTGGCTATCGGCAAAGAGAGCGTTTTGGTATATTAGTGGACAAGAGAGATTCGTGAACAGATGTCCTCGTCTCGCACGCACTCGAGGTTACGAGTCCTTCATGAACGGGTATCTTTCTAGTCCAAGTATAGATGTGTTTATAAGAGCGGTATGGTCTCTTAGAGGTTACGAGTCCTTCATGAACGGGTATCTTTCTAGTCCAAGTATAGATGTGTTTATACGAGCGGTATGGTCTCTTAGAGGTTACGAGATCTTCATGAAAGGGTACCTTTCTAGTCCAAGTATACATGTGTATATACGAGCGATATGATCTCTTAGAGGTTACGATATCTTCAGGAAAGGGTACCTTTCTCATCCATGCTAGATGCATAAAGCAGCACCACGGCCTCTTAGAGGTTACGAGAGCTTTGCGAAAGGTTGGCCTACTCCATGCTAGATACGACATGAATGCCTTATGCTTAAACGTTGCGAGAAGTAGGCCTGTAATTCTTCTACTATGAAATGCCGGATTACACGTCACACACCAAATATCCTCTCTTGGATTGCTAACGTTATTATGTCCTACACGAGATAGCTCTGGGATATGCGAATACCATTTAATCCACCCGTTGGAGGTTGCTTGACCCCGATTCCACAAAGGGATGATTATTTAACGCTGGTGTCACAATGTGTTATCCTCAATAGGTGATTACTGTAGAGGGTGTGGGCCAAGGCTGTAGTCTAATGCCGTATTGGTATAGGTTATAGGCGTGTTGGCCCCATTTCCTCTGAACTGGGGGGATACATGGGTAATTGAATGTATCAACACAGACCACGCCGATACTAACGATACGTGGCCTACTCAAGGATACCGTACAGGGTTCTTCTGTACGACATGGCGTAACTTTAAGGTAACCCTTAAACCAACCAATACTCTGCATGGATTAGTTTTTAATATTTTGAATTCTTGGCAATGGATGCATGCATGTATACACACACCCGGGGAATATGTACATATACTTTATGGTAAATTGTTGTAAAGAATGTAATGTTATTAGCCGTCTTCCTGTTGAATTATGCACAATTACTGATCTTTAGGGAATCTTTGGTTGCCTCCAGCATGGAGAGAGTTCAACACATCTTCATATATACTATTGATATATACGTGGAGATATGTCATGACATCCTCTTGAATAGACGTGGATACTTAGATCAATGCGTATACCTTGACCTATATACCGCAGGCAATTATATGAAATTAGTTGATATGTTTGTTCCAGTTACATCATCAATCAACCATGTTGAAGGTATTTGGGAATTGGGATCAGCTGACGACAATTGGCATGATCGTACTTCAAAGTGCTGGGAGACAATGAGGCCATCTTTGTGTCCACGCTGTACCACTTCACGGGAGTCTAAATCCCATTACTAGCGCTGGGATGCCGACTACGCTGTCCTAGCGTAAAGCCCTAAAGGGCTGTGAATTATGGCATGGGCTTTCCAGTCCTGAATTGATGACATTAGAAAAAGGGCAAAGATACAAGGGATAGAAGTGACACAAGGAGCGAGATTAGAAAGTCACACACAGAAAGGAAAACTACTTTCCCTGGGGTTCCAGTTAGGTTTTCTTTGTTTATTGAAAAAGAAATAGCATATAAATTGATTTCTCTGGCGGATACTATCCCACTGGACATACTCACGCGAGTATGTATCAAATAGGACAAGGCATAATATGCATTGTAGATCCTGTCGGACTTTTAGTACTACGGTAGCTGTTCTATAAATAATACCACCTTTGCGAATGTTACTCTCTACGATTTAACCCAATAATTGCCAGCGAACAGAACTGGTTAAATTGAGTGTTGACAAGATACGCGGTCTTTTTTCAGGACTTGAACATATTTTTTTTTCTTATATCAAAATGATGAATTGGAAGCTGTCTTCTGAATCCTAAAGAAGTAGGATTCGCAAGGATTCCAATCCATCTTAGTGAGCCCTCATTATCCCAGGACTGACAAGACACCATACGTGGGAATTCTGAAGAGATACGGTCATAAGTACTTAGCCATCACTGGTCATCTTCAATCATCAGACAACACACGTGACCGCTGGTTGATGTATACCGGCTACGTGTGTGTATGTTCGTGATAGTACTACGCTACCAATACTGATATAGCTGCTGTTACCAGTCACGAGTCACGCTGCGACAAGTCTCCAGAATGTAACGTAAAACAACAAATGTTGTTTCACTGCAAACTGTGATTCGTCCACGTGCTGATTATTAACACGTGTGCGGCGTCACGTTTTTTTTAACGTGAGTTCTTTGTGTATCGAATTTACTACAAACTAAATATTACATGAATTGTCTCGGGAATAAAATAACTTCAGAATAATAAACACAATTCCCTCCTTAATTATCCCTTCAAGGTCATCAACCAACTGTACCGTAATTCCTTCCGGTGATAGTTGAAACAAACCGACGTATTTCTGTTTGAAATCGTGGCCACGTAAAGCAAACGTGTATCACTGGCTCCCAGACGTCTGTCCAATGCGGACAACGTTGTTATAGCTGTTCCGCCAATGACATGCTGCATTGATATATACTATAGTTCATGTAATGATGATGGACCGACTTCTGATGTTTCCTGGTAGGAATACTGATATTATCAAATGCATTATTCACGGAAAAAAGCAGGATTTTAATTGCTCACTGGAGACATATGAAATAAAGGAAGAACTGCACGACATATCGCATGCTTAGCTGTACGAGGATACACTAAGTAGGCGGCTATATTGTATTCACAAGGTTATATTACGCTCCGAATCCTGGACATTTTAAGATCAGATCTCGAGATCATTTAGTGAATTGACAGATATTACGCGGCGAACGTACATCGCCCACCGCTTATGGCATATTAGAATAGCTTCATGTCTCTATTCATCACGATCTGATCCCACCATCGCCACCTTTCAGCGCTGCAAATCATAACATATCGCAGTCAATATAACCAGATATATATCAGAAATAACATTCAGTTTTGAAGTGAAAGACCAAGGTTGGATAACTCTAGTGTGTTAGACATAATGCTTATAGTTACCTTGAAATGTTCAGATTGTATGTTGTCAATATAAGTCAATATAAGGATATGTACAACAATACAACTAATATATATATGTTATGCCTTGTACGTGTCTGTTGACAGTAAAGGCCCGTTAACACTATCAACATTTCCACAACATTTCCACAACATTTGTAACCCGACACCGTGTGTCCCAAATGTTTCCTAAATGTT
>JAUTBX010008241.1:0-14227 GCA_032361465.1 Lepetodrilus tevnianus | reverse complement strand
AACGCTATTTTAAAACTGATGGTTATGGAACCCTAATACATCTGAGGCGCTAGTCTCGAAACGTTCTTACAAACTTCCTGGCATAAGAACAGGTCGTAGCCATTCTATAGAATCATTAAGATTGTTGTATGATCGTAAGAACATTTCGAGAATAGGCCCCCCCTGACTTCGTGGATGGTGCTTTTTAGTTATTTTAATTTATTTATTTTCTATGGTCATGTCCTCGGTAGAGAAAGTGATGTCAATTTGGTTTGGCCTTTAAACAGTTTTTTGTTGATACATATTTTTGATGAATTGTCTAAAGTTAAGTTTGGGTTTTTGAGCTCAGGTGGCTGTATAGTGAAGAGGTAGTGTAGAAGATAATCAACAAGTTGAATGTGTGTCTCAGACCAACGCTACGCTTTTCAACTCTGGCTGTATACATAAATATACATACATTACCTATGACTGTGTTGCCACTTAACGGTTGGAAAATGATGAACAACATTCTTTTCCGCTTGCACAAAAGTGGTATTCGCTGTTGTTATTTCCCCCCCTTTTGGCCCAAAGATGAAGACTTTGATATGGGAAACCTCCTCGTTATTAGACGATGTCATTTAGATCATATATATGATATGTGTTGACTTTCTTGCAGATTTTAACATGTGTAAGAAATATTCATATTTGTTATAAAAAAACATTGACAGCACCTGTTTGTGATCGGATAACCGATGAGAAAGTTAACGGAGGCACATTTTAGCGAGGCGGTACATAAAGTAGAAATGTTTCAGCATGGCATGGTTTCAGTTATTGGTATGTTGTTATCATGTAGGCAACTGTCTCTCTCTCTTGTAACGTCCTTAACGTAGGTGTTGAGATACGTTTCTGAGTAAACATGTTAAGTTTGTACCACCCACCAAGGTGGCGGCAGGTCACAGAGGGTTAATAGTATGCAATTGCTGGGACCGGTGGTAGACGAGGGGTTAATCATATGGTAATAAAGGAGTGATAAACAGTCCCCGGATTTATTTTACGAGATTTCAAGTGGCTCCTTCTAGTGGATTGTTGTTCTTCTGCTGCGGACACTTGTGCGGATCGAGGTAGTTTTCGTTTTTTCGTCTCGTCTTACCTGCAAAGGGAGAGAGAGGGACTTTCAGCTCGTTAACCAGGTATGTTACGTTATGTTCTCTTCAACAGGTGTGCTTTAGCTCAAAGGATGTCCAGTATTTGTTTCTTGTCTTCAACAGGTGATCAAACTCAGTCAGATTAATCACCCCGCTGTGGTTTTATTAACACTTTTGTTATTTTATGAAAACGTATCTTATTACTCAATGTTTCATGGGTAAAATCCTTGTTCAACCATTTCTCCCAAAAAGCATTGAGCAGTTTTTCTGGATATTTGCGGTATATCAATGTATATAATAATAATAATAATAATAATAATAATAATAATAATAATAATATAATAATAATAATAATAATAATAATAATAATAATAATAATAATAATATTAAATAACAACAATAATAATAATAATAAAACACAGACATGTTCAATTCCAGATTTTGTCAGGAGTACGTAAAATAAATATTAGAAGTTTTATGATAAATTCTCTATGGACGTCCCTGTCATGTTGGCAAAATAACTTCTCACCTCAAGTTGGTTGTTGTGAACTTGTACAAGTGTTTATATCAACTATTTCTCCATTAATTTCTCGTGCAGCGTTTAGTACATGTTGCTGGAAGGCTTTGTCGGGGATTACAGAGGCTAATCTAGATCTGATATCGAGTATTTGCAGACACATTATGCATATTTCTTTTGCACTTGATAACAATGATAAATCTAACCATACCTAGAACATGAGGAATGTGGCTATGCATGTGGTGCATACGTAAGAAAAAAGCTGTTAGTTTGAGAAAATCCATGGGATTTGCATGTTTCTTCACGACATGAACATACAAGCTCTGATATGAGTCAAATTATATTTGAAATCTTCTTAAATATAAATGCCAATTTTAACAGACATATCATTTTAGAAGAATTGACATTCCTCATAATAATACGGTAATAATAATTAAGGGATAGAGTACGGTCTACCCCTATATATACTGTATTAAAGTATAGTTTTGACCTGAACTAGTATTATAGTTAAATAACGAGGACGACGGCGAAACTATACTTTAACACAGTATATATAGGGGTAGACTACTCTATTGCTATTCTAACATAGCACACATTTGTTGAAAAAAACGAAAATTGGATGCATCAACCGTCCGTTTACTAATACATAAACTGGGCTCGTTAAACTGGCTGTTCCATCAACTGGGAGTTTCACCAAGCAGACATGATGTCATGCCACTGTGACGTCGCGTAAAAGCTATGATATTGCTCTGTGCGCGTATGAGGCCGCACCATGTCCAGTGTGTGGTTTTCTTGGTGTTAGCGAAAACCTTATTTTATGGAGAATTTTTATTATAATTATATAGTGTTACTGAAGGAATGGAAAAATACCATTATGTTATGTTATTTCGAAATTTTATGTAATGTTATTATTTATATTCTCGTGTTCCACCGTGGGTGTTGGAAAATAAAGATGGACTTGACATATATAAACACTACAATTTCTTTTATTCACGCAACAAGATTTACAAAACATAAATGCACTTGGGGTACCTTTAACATTAGAAGAAATCATCTCTTGGCTTGTGTTTATTTCCGTCCCTGTTACCAGACAAAACAACGTGTCATTGTCTACATTCTACATCTTTGAGTCCTATATATAGCAGTACATCGGTGAAGTATGCGAAATCATAATATCCACTCCACATTTTTACAACACATAGCAATACATCAACAAAATATGGCGTGAATGTGACTGATACCGTTCTTGCAGGTGGTCCGCTTTGAAATGTATTCTCCGAGGTCAAGGGTTAAGGTTTATCGTGTGTCGCCCATGCCTGTACACATATCCTACTATTGTGACAACTGCTTCTCTTTAGCTAACCCATAAACGTGAAACTGTCGACCTAGTGTCCCTATTTGAAGTCGTGTTTATCCCAGGAAATTAATACAAGATATTTGATCTCGTAATGGCGGCAACAGGGCAACAATGCCACTCAGTTTCTTGTTGAATATGTGAGAAATAAACATGTTTTCTTATGGGCGAATTTGATCGTTTTTCGACACGTATGTGTAATCAAGAAATATTTTAAGATTATCTTGAATTGTAGTGTTGAAAATTAAAAAGTGTGTTTTTAGGCATTCTTTGACATTTCTTTAGGTGAATGGAGAGGGTTCGTGCCTTACGCTCAAATCATTTATGGTTGAATCCCGACAGGATTGACATATCTTGTATACTATGATAGGTTAAATAATAAGAGAATTATTAATATTTCAACAATGAATTTTGAGAAAACTATTTAACAATCTAGGTGGGCCTATTCTTGAAATGTTCTTACGATCTTCGTAGCCTAAGTATGTGCCATTATTTTAGCCCTATATACGGATCACATTGATATAAGAGTAAGAACATTTTGAGAATAGTGAAGGGACAATGATGTTATGAGAGAAACTGTTTGTTCTGTATATCAATTAAAACCATTTTCACGTACAGGTAAATGCGTACAGATAATTGCGGTGCATGAACTTTCTACTTCCTGTATCGGACAACGTAAATCTTCTCTCAAGTTTTGTTCAGTACACCCAATCTCTTTGAGTAATGTGTAGAACAGTGGTTGTGAGGTACAAATCCATCTCTATAAACAATTCCACAAAACATTGCCGCCGGGTGTTAGTACTACAGTGGCGGGCTACCACAGTGGCTGGCTACTATTGTGGCAGGCTACCACAGTGCGAGCCATCCTGCTGTTTCCAGCAACATAAATGGTGCATCACCCTAGTATCGCCTGATGAAAGCGTATGTGTAACTTGGATCCGATTCCGGAATTCAAACCTATCCCCTTTTTTTGTTATCAAAGGAAGGTGTTGGCAAAACCTAATCTGGCAAAGAGAACAACCATATTGGAAGCGTGAACAAAAATATTGGCCACGGTTGGAATTAATTGAATTAGTGTTTTTCATTGCAGCAGGTATATTTCACCTATACCTTTACCAAGGTTAGAAGAGTAAACAAAAACAAACATTTTGACGATACCCTTTTAGGTTTTAGCTCACAGTGCACATGTGAGCAATTTTTCCATAGGAATGGATCTATCTATCGTGGCTTAAATAGTTTGATCTTTCCACAACACAGGTGTTACAGGTTTTTCTCCCACCATAAGCAAACCATAATGATATCTCTGAACTGAAATACAATTATAACTCCATGAAACCCAAACGTTTCTCACATACCGGTAGTCATATTTAATGTTCAGCATAGAAACAGGTTTTTTTCCCATGGTGCAGCGTGTTGCCCTAATTACTAATAATCATTAGAAGAGTTATCCCAGGATCGTGGTGGGAGCTACTTTCAATGGCCGCCATCCACAGCCGATTTAAATCTTAAAAACTGTCAGCGGTGACAAAATAATGAAATGTCATGGCAATCAGACCAGTATATTGTTGCCTGTCACAAAATTGTGGCAATAAATAAGATTTAAGTGAGGATTTCATTGCGGTGCTTCATCATGAGGCCTTGCAGGCTATGACATTTGCCTCCCTCTCAGCTGACAGTCCACAGTGGACAATAGCTACAGTCTTCAGTGTACTTGACCAGACAGTCTGGACTGAGTTTGTGTGGTAATAGGACATCCCATGTGATGTCGGAATTCCTTTAAGCAGGTTTAGTATTTTTCTCCTGTAAAATCAAATTTTCATTCGTTAAACTGGGAATGCAGACATAAGTTAATTTGGCGGGGTTTCATTTAACAGCTATGTAAAAGTAGCTATTAACAGCTATTTAAAGTACATTTAGAGTGTTTTTCTCTTGCAAATTAAATTTTAATTTGTACAGTTAGATGTGTAAAGGTAAATTTGGCAGGGTTCCATTTATCATATATTATTTGAAGTAGGTTTATGTTATTTTTCTTGCGCAAATTAATTTTTTTATTTGTAAATTAGTAACGCAAAGGTTAATTTGGCAGGCTTCCATTTATCGTATATTGTTTTAAGTAGGTTTACGTTATTTTTCTCGCGCAAATTATTTTTTTTATTTGTAAAGTTAGTAACGCAAAGGTTAATTTGGCATGGTTCCGTTTATTTATTGGCTATACCTGTTCTGTCTGTCTGTCTCTGTCTGTCTTGTTGTGTCAAACAATGTTCACACGTGTTCACACTTAACAAATAATGAACACGTGTCAAGACTCGACTTGCAGTGCCAACGTGCCATGTAGTTGTGCAACGATTCTTGCCTGACATTTACGAATGTATAAACATATTTTTCTTTTTCTGCTTCTATTTGATTCCTCTTGTAGCAAATGTAATGACATACAGTCAATTGTTTAATGTCGCCGTGACTTTCGTGTTCGCAGGACTTCCGTTGCCAACATCTGTATTGGAATCCGACCAATCAACCAGCTCCTGGTCTCGGAGACTGTCAGAACAACCTGGAGAATGTCATTGGATGAAAGAATTAACACAGGGAGAAAAAAATCTGAAGACGTCTTTCGATGAACGATACTTTTGAGGGTCTCGAGCGCTTCCTCCAAACTTGTCGGCAGCTGCATGTGTATGAAGTGTGAGGAATTCTGAGAAAATGCGAAAGTGAAAAAGTTACAAAACATCGCCAAGGAGGAAAATGGACCTCTTTCTTGTGATAAACCAATCAGGTAAATGAACAGAATAATTAACTTGTTTCTAAAAGAACATTTGAACACGTTCTCTCAAATGTATTTTTTTGGTTATTTTTCTGAAAATTTCTCTATGAATTGCTGTGTGTTACATTTGAAAAAAAAGTTAAATTTTTTATTTTATTTTCACATGTCCCCTTCATCATGTTCATGTGAGTTTTTCCCATTTAAAATAAAATATATCTTTTTTTGAGAATGAAGAAGTGGCATTTTATATGTGTCAGTAGCATGTGTGTAAGAATTTACATTTTCAATTAGGTTTGTTTTTATTGGGTTTATGAACTGTTCGACTGATTTATATCAATGATAACAAGTTAATGTTTTTTCTGCCTATTAAATATGTCATCCTGGAATAAACCTGTTCATATTATTACATTAATTTAAATGTTAAATCTCTCATAGGAATTTTTTGTTTAAATTACGAAACTATTTTACCAATAGAATGCATGCTATGTGACCAGACTTTACATGTCAAGTTCTCCCTGCTGTTAATAAATAAGCACTGCTTATCTTGGACACCCCCTGACTGCCACCAGCATTGAATAAGTTAAATAAAAAGAATGGAACAATATCGTCTATTATCAGTGTTTAATATGTGGAACTATTTGATGAACGAGGTACTAAAGTAGTAATGATATGAATGCAGCTGTTCTTGCAGAACTACATGTTAAATACAATGTCATGATATAAAAACTTATCTATCATATTAAATTTCAAATTAGCATAGTATAAATTGTTGTTTAGGTCAACGTAACTTATACTAAATGCTTTGAATAGTTTGAAGAATCTACCTTATTATTTAGCTGTATAAATAAATAATTGTGGATTCTGCCCCAGTTTGATATCATCGTTTTCCGCTCAGGTGTTATATGGGCATGATGTGAGAGGATATCTTGCGCTATCTTATAACGAATGATCAGATTGGCTTACTGAAATGTACTATCAGAAATTGGGAAATCTTGGGATCGTAATGTTGGGTAATGGGCCCAGAATTGGGTCCAGTTTCATGAAGTAGAAATATATACGGTAGTTTCATGAAGTAGAAATATATACGGTAGTTTCATTTTATGACCAGAGTCTAAATACCAGGACCCATTCTCGAAACTTCGTAAGTCCTAAGAAGTTCGTAAGTCCTAAGAAGTTCGTAAGTACTACGAATTTGCCTAACTGGGTTTCTGCTAATGTTAATTTTTGAAGAGATCTATTCTCACTAAGAAGTTCTTAGCTAAGAAGTTTCGAGAATATGGACCCAGTATCATAGTATGGAAGGGCAGGTGGTAGAGCAGTGATAGAATGTTGGATGTCGGAGCCGAAGGTTGCAAGTTCAAATCCCACCCCAGTGGGCCCCTGGCATTCATGTTCGCTATGTTCCAATATTCGCAAAAGATATCTTTCTGACGCGATATTAATAGGATGCACTGTAGAAGTGGCAATGCAGTTATCATCCTTGGTCTTGTCAGTGCCAGCCGGTGCTCGCAGATGTGGGTTTCCTCCTGGCCTAAACTGACAAGTCGTGATATTAGTGAAATAATCT
Organism: Lepetodrilus tevnianus; assembly: GCA_032361465.1. Classification (NCBI taxonomy): domain Eukaryota; kingdom Metazoa; phylum Mollusca; class Gastropoda; order Lepetellida; family Lepetodrilidae; genus Lepetodrilus; species Lepetodrilus tevnianus. Next base: position 6,928 of record JAUTBX010008241.1, on the reverse strand, counting down.
AGAAAGCTACTCTAAACCACAATTTTAAAAAAGTATTACATTTTGTAATTTTGAAGATAATTTCTTTAAAAATTTGAAAAGAGGCCCAAGCTGGTATTTTTTCATACATTTCACGATTGTTTTAAACATATCAGAAGAGGCCTATTGAGGGTGGTATTGACGTTAATTTATTAATTTAATTAATGGTTGGAATGTCTTTTTGTAATTACTTCATGCTAATATCATTGAAATGCTTATAATATCAACTTACTTATAAATAACCGTGAGTACATCTAGGTACTGTATTATAAGAGCATGCATTGGAAATATTTAATTGCCCCGACGGGTCCTCTTGGCATGCTTAGAACAGGTGTTCTGGCAATGTACAAGATGTCGCTAGTTAATTTGTCAGTATGGTATGTGTCATCTTCATAATCTCCTTATATATGTACAACTTACATTATGTGTCAACGCTACTCGCTGTAGAGTGCCTCAGAAATTATTCGAAAAATAACTGGAATATTTCTGGGACATAACCAATTATTAATTTAGGAATTTATAGTTATTTTGCTATAATATATTACAGCGATAGAAACTAACTTTAAAACGTGCTCACCCGAATAGCGATACAAATAACAAATATCATGAATTTCTACTAGCCCTTAGGATACCTTTAGTATTGGGAGAAATGGCCCAGGCTAGTCGGTTAGCGTTGATTGTGAACCCTGATATTATGTGGGAATTTCAAAGTTCTTTGTAAATATTTTAATGACAAAAATCCTGGTAATTTTATATTTTTTGGTGAAACAATATATCCTTAATGGTTGAGCAATACAGTATATAGTTATTCTTTTGTTTGTTATGATCCATCCATAAAATAACTATTTATCATTCACTATTGTTATTCTGTCAGGCTGCAAACACTACGTTGTTATACCTCGCACAATTAAGTATCGAATAATTGATTTATTCTTAAGCAGGTTATGTGTTTTTCAAGGTTAAAACCAGCCTACCAAAGAGAATTTTACCCCTGCTTATTGATTGGTCGATCAAGTTACGGGAACTAAGCTATTGACTAATCGCGTGCAAGCTCTCACTGTAAATAGCTGACGTAAAAATAATATATAAATGTATTGAATATTTGTCTTCAAATGAGTAGCGTGAAAATTTGCCTTAATTCGTGGAGTATGAATTAAAGGTAGAAGAGGAGACCTTTAAGTAAAGCTGATAGTGAGTATTGCATTAAGATTTAATTATATTTGTTTTTAATTGTTATGATTATCAAAACTTGTTGAAAACTGTTCGGCTGGATACTGGTACTTTATAAATGTATGTTTTGATTGATTGATTGTCATTCGATTTTTATGGTATTTCTTTTAGCATTATTAATTTTTTTTCCTGAAATGTTAAATTAAACCAAGATTATTGAATTTCTTATTAATAATATCAAATAATTATATAAATAAATACAGGCATCATTCTTCATTTAGTTTGTCCAAGTCTTATCTTTCTGGGGGCCTATTCTCGAAACATTCTTACGAACTTCTTAGCCTAAGAACAGTTCTTAACAATTCTGACAATATGGCTATGAACTGTTCTTACTAAGGCTAAGAAGTTTGTAAGAAAGTTTCAAGAACAGGGTCCCTGTACTGTACATGTTCTTCCACTGATCGTAATGTGCCAAGTGAGCTACGGAACCCAGGCTCTGTTTTATAGACAAGCAGGCGTGATGGAAGCCGACAAATGTATTAGCTGTATCTGCCACACCAATGTCAGATCAACCTGTTCTATCCTTGAATCTTGCCAGATACAACAAACTACAACTTCCAACTCAGACTGGGGCGAGAATGGAGTTGAAATAATTGTGTTTGTTTTACATCAGAGCTAAGCTGAATATACTTACAAAGTTTAATTTATCATTAATTATTTTATGTTTGCATCATAAACTAACTGTTTACATAAGATGAACTGACTATATTTACATAAGATGAACTGACTATATTTCCAAAAGATGAACCGACTATATTTACATCAGATAAACTGACTATATTTACATCAGATGAACTGACTATATTTCCAAAAGATGAACCGACTATATTTACATCAGATGAACTGACTATATTTCCAAAAGATGAACCGACTATATATATGTACATCATAAAATTAATATTTTATATTTATATCATAAAGTAACTATTTTTACATCAGAACCGACTATGTTTACATCATAAACTGAGTATAAATACATGGAGATAAAATTACTAATTTTTCATTACAGAACCTGATTATCCTTTCATTTAAAACTGACTATATTTACATAGTAGAAATTTATGATATTTATTTACCTCAAAGATAAATTGATTATGTTTTCAAATTCAATACTGATAATATTTACATCATTATTTGCTGACTAAATATGTAAATCAGTTACACTGACTATATTTACATCAGTAAACCATGTATTTGTGTGTTGCTCTATTTGCTGAGTATTCTTTCCTTGTGTCCTTCACTTTATTCCAACATTCGGGCCTTGACACGTTATGACCTCTGCCTTTTGAACCCTGCCGATAAAGATCCCTAAACTCCCACAGGGTACCGATTGTCCCCAAACCAGCCTCTTTCAATGAATAGCCAGTTATAATCGAAATAATTTTCTTTTCTGGGTCCTGTTTGACTTCTGTTGGTCATGATCATTGCTACATGAATACGTCGTTCAAGTAGGACTTTGTCAAACTGACAACGCTCTGTCCTCAATTGTCGTCGACTGCTTTGTTAAGAAAAACAGTCGCTACAAAATGTACGTGCATACAATAGACTTTATAGCATGCGTTCAGGATTGCACTCGGCTGTGGTAGATTCCAGTTGCTGTGGTTCAGTTATAGTCTTCATTGTGTCCAGATGCACTGTATCAAGTTGTAGCGGTGTATGACAGTTGCTGTGGTTCAGTTATAGTCTTCATTGTGTTCAAATGCACTGTCAGGTTTTAGTTGAATTCTTTGACAGAGAATGATCATGTGTAAAAGGTTATGATTGAATAGAATTCTGTTCTTAATGATATCGGACAGGTACGTCTTAACCAAATGGTTGCATAGACTATGTTAGTCATGTGGTTAGAAGACTATGCTGTGATTGGTCCTTGGTCAGATGGTTGAGAGGCCACATGCTCCTGCTCACCTAGCAGTCTATGTAAATAAACAATCTGACTGCCCGGAAAATTAGCTGATTTGTCGATAACAGATAATTTAGAAGGAAATCAATTAATGTATGTGGTGTAGGATCATCAGTTATTTAGGCTTATGCAAATGAATTTAGTGTTTGAGTCACTTTAACCCTCTCCCTGCTGAAGGTGAGTTAAGTTGCCCGATCACATGCAGAAATAGAACACTTTGATTTTATTCAGCAGGGAGACTAGTTACTATCCCATGTTAATCTGACTTCTTATCTTCATTTTAAGCAAATCATACTTGACTTCTTCATGTTCTTAACTAAGCTATTATTCCTATTTTAACCATGTCCTACCTGAATTTTCACTCATGTTTTAGCAAATATATCTTACCTATCTTCATCTCCATCTTAACATATCACCTTGAACTACAGCCTCTATTTTAGCCATATCTCTTACCCGTATCTTAACAATAACTTGCCTGTTTTCTAACTTCGTCACACCCACATTTTACGTCTTTTCCCTTGCATCAGACCCTATGAGAGAATGATGTCTCCCCGCTGTATGTTAACCAGCAATAAAAAGATTAATGTGTTGTAAAGCCACATAGGTAACAGATTTATTCCCTGCGAAGAGTGGCTGCCTTGCCGCGGCCCCCACAATCAAATTTACCCCATCACCCAGTGTCATCTGCCTCATTGACATCACTCCTCGTGTCCGCTTCCTCTGTCTCCCCCCTTCTCTTCCTCCCCCAACTTTCCACATGACCGGGCGGTAGATATGCATACCCTCTCAGATCTCCGACCCAGGTAAATGCAGCAGCGACTCTGGGTGACACAATCTCAGGCAGTTAGAGAGAGAGGTGTGGAGGGATACGTCAACCTTGTCTGCTCCCTGTTAACGAGGAACTCTTTTGTACGCTCGGTCGCCGGTCGATCTAATCCTGCTTTGCAATACAGTGCAGCATGGTGCATATTCTCGGCGGCAAATCATAGCTGTGGTAAACATGGTAAACAACATGGTAAACATGGAAGAGGTGTTCATGCATGTTCCCATCTCACAGGGTAAGTTAAGAACAGGATGTGATAATGTGGATATCGTCAAAATGCATATGTTTGTTGTTGGTGTAGAATATTTATGGGTGATTTGTTTGGGAATGTTTGCCAAATGCTTATGGTGTTTTGTTTGCGGATTATAGATTTTAGTGCATTGTAGGATTGTGAAGTGGTTTGTTTTTGGGGATGGTTGTTTTATGAACTGGCTTTATGCTGGATGTTAATGTACGTATGTATGGTATTTTCGAGGATTGTTCCCTGGATAGATTCTGCTTTGCCACTGTGCATGTCTGTAAGTAAACTATAGATTATTTTAAATATAAATGTTAGAGTAATTATCCTTTAGTATGATTTAATTTTCAATAGTTTCTGGTAGTCCTTAGGATATTTCTAATAGAATTTTTACTAGTCCTTAGGATACCTCTAGCAGTGGGAGAAATGGCCCAGCTAGCAAGCTAGTGTTAATTTCAATCCCTGCATCATTGCTATATATTACTGTGCTGGTACAACATTTATACACTAGACTTTTATACACTGGGCGTGAAGTCAAATAAAGACTTGACCACTGTCCAATATCTGCACGATAGACACACTTCTGTAGTGGTCAGTACTGGTGATAAGACAGGGCTGATTTCATTTTATAGCAAGTATAGTAATTGTATGACTTTATATAGTTTTATCGTTGTTACCAAGGTTTCAGTCGGTATATTTGCTTTAAAAGTTTTAATCTATAGGACTTATCGATCTTGCTGTTAGATTTGGTATACAGTGTTTATGAACTCACCTGGTCTTCATCATAGTGTTTGATCAAAATATCTCAATGAAAAATCTATTAACTGCCTCTGCGTAGTACTAGATCCATTAATTAACTCTCTACATGCTAGAGGTAATGGGAGATGCCACTAGCAGTGTCTGTGTATAATCCAGCAGGGATAGGGTTAAGGGTGTTAAACCAGAATGGGTTTATTTATTGTGTTTTTCTTCATTGTGTAAATCGTGTGGATTTCAAGAGTGAATTTTTAGTCGTTTATTTTTTGTGTGTTGATATTCCTCACACTTTTGAAATACAAATAACCTGATAACATTTTACACTTTACTTAAACCACATCCAGAAATAGTTGTTCTATGAAGATTAGATTTAGGAATAATTGCCCAGAAAATATGAATCTGACAAGTAAGCATACCTACACGCCTCACCCCTAATTTTAAAATTCTTATATTTAGCATTGTCTTCTAAACTCAGAAACGGCTATTTTTCTGCCTAGATGGTGTACATATTATGCCTGTTGTCTTGGGACATTTCCGGATTAGTTGTACACACCTTAAGCCGATGCCAATATTGAATGCTCGTCAACCAGGAATCCTTACTGACAAGACAAGAGCGTTCTTACAAGTGCTTAGTTAATATTACCTCAATAGAGGTCAACGAGACGACAGATCAACAGGCAAAGATAATTGATTTTGACGTTTGTAGATATACGATTACTTTTATTATTTACATTTCGATGTCCGCAGTTGTGAGAAGGTATTTTAGTTGGAATGATAATTTTCTCTGCCAATACAAGATCCTTTGTGTTATGAAACCAATCCAGATATTCCAAACAAAACCATGCCCTGAGATTATGAAACCTTGAGTATGAATTCATGGTCACGCTCAATTTCTTTTATGGGGATTTATTAACAAAACTTTGAGGAGTAGTAAATCATACTCAAATTGGTTTTCTAAGTTTTGTAATCTCTGGGCCAAATCTAACAAAACTGTAATAATTATAATTATTTATTTTTAAGAATCCAAATAAATTATATTTGTAGTGTTTTTAAAATGTTCACAAATAGGAAGACTAGTTTATTTAACCTTCCACTAGTGACAACTGTAGATGCCCTAGCTAATGATCCAACAAAAAAAAAACACAACGTAAATCTCCATGCTACAGTAAACCGGATAGGCCCCATGGGTTGGTGCCTAATCCAGCAGGGAGAGGGTTAACCAAGATTTTTGAGGTTTGCAGATTGGCCATATTTGCAGGTTTCTCGCAGTAAAGGTGACAGTTATGTATTAACTGTACCTACCGCAATTCATTTCTAGTAGCGACATATTGCATAAAACACAGGTGAGCGACCGTCCTCTTTCTTACTCTTGACCATATTCTTACATCCGGTCTATAACCCATAGCAACTCGATACTCCCAACCATATCCCCCGGTCCGTATACCCTGATCCGTATCCCCCGTCTAAATGGCATGGGCGGAGTTTTCCTGGGGAGAAATTCTATATCGTAATACAAACTGTGGATTCGGCCATGCTGTGTTTTCCCACATACAGTAGGACATGCAGTCTTTTTTTTCCATAGAGACACCCTTTCCATCAATATGTCAGGTTATTGTGTTAAATCTGGGGTTAGGTTATTATTTCAGCCCTTAGGAAGCCCATAGACAAGCAGAGGGATGTTTTCATACTCCAATAACGTCGCCTGTCGGCTGCCAGGGAACAAAAAAAAAGTTTGTGGTGTCAGGTTTTTTTCAGAATGGAGATATGTCTCAAGGTAAATAGTGTTTAAATAATCATTTATCTTTTTCACCATGGGCAAAGTTTTTCCAGGAAGTAATGTTTTAATTTGTTTTAAATATTTAAAGGTGTAGTGAGGTGGCTTAGCATCAAAAAAGCATGAAATCGTTACACGACTGACAAAAGTGCCAAACTTTTTTTATAGGTATATATGGGTACATAGATG
>JAUTBX010008130.1:0-14228 GCA_032361465.1 Lepetodrilus tevnianus | reverse complement strand
GTCTAATACAAAGATTATCCCTAAGTGCAGGATATATACGATATCTAAAGACACTCGGTTAATAATCTCTATATATTTTCACTCGTATATTCCACTATCTTACTGACAAGTATATAATCAAAATGTATTTTAAATGTATTATAATACCCAAACTATTAATTAAATGTACTAGTATTAACAAATCACACCTAGTGAAAACCAAATAGAACAACTTGTGTGTAGTTGTGTTAATTTATACCAACTATTGATCAGTTATATTTATTTTCTGTCAACTGAACATTCATATTCTCCATTATTATTATTTTTATATTGGATCTGACTTGCCAAAATATCAGATGAGGGTAACTGGTAGATTCAAAATGCCTTTAAACATGCAAACACACACACGCACGCACTCACTCACTCACTCACGGAAACGCCCGATCAACTCTACACGGAAAAGGACGAACATTTACGGTAATGTCGTAAAATAACTCATCTTTCCTGGAATATTTACGAACACATGTAGACCATGTTTTGTTTCAAGGGATATTATCATCATGTACTCGAGACACAATTAGTAGTCGAGTTCGTGTGGTTCATCCTGTTTTCGGATATTACCATTTGGCCATAAACCGTTCCAGGTCTTGCGCTCTTTATACTTCTTTACGATGTAACAAAAATGGTTTACAATTTTCGAGGAAGACCACGAGCTCGGGGAGTACCCTTTAGGGGTAGAGGACGAGGGGGTAGGGGTCGGGGATTTGATCGGGCAGAGGGTTTAGTAATCACATTAAACAATAGAGGTCAAGGACAAAACCAAGCAGCAGCATCATGGGTGCCACTGGAAGATTCGCCCGGGGACGGTTCGTCCGAAATCGCAAAACCTACAAAACCCGATTACAAGGGTGTCATTCCTGGAGATGGTAGTCCTAGCAATGAAGATTATACTGCATCGTCTGCCAAGAAACGAGTACCGGATGATGGTTTTGAAGATAGCTCACCAAGTAGAACTTCACGTGACAAAGTATGAATGCTGTCTTCCAAATGATAAAAATAATAAAAATAGGAATGGTCAACATACGTAAATGGAATCGAGCAATTTGTTTCTAAATGCAAGATGCATTATTCTAGAGTTATTACTTTAAGTAAAGGTGTTGGCGCCAAGGTGTTTACAAAATACAGTAGACTGCAATATAACGTACTAATAATAATTGGGACCGGCTATTTTTGTCCTTGTCCTAATAAACCATCATTAGCGTTGGATGGGACGGGACTCCAGAGTGTCCGGTTTATGTGAGGCCTTATATGCCTACTGTATGTACACACATATAAGTTATAACTTGCCTATCCAGTGTTCGAAATAATGAGGGGATTCTCCATAGGCCCAATGTTAAAGGTGATAAAATCTGTAATTTTCAGGGGGTCGCACAGATACCTTTAACATGGCAGATTTTCAAATGACCCCCATACCCCCTATTAATTCGAACGCTGCTACCGCTATCTATGATCAATACACCAGACATACATTGCACATGTACATTCATTATTATATAATATTAGGTCTGCAACGATTCACCAGCACACCAGTGTACCATGATGCAAAGCATGTCGATTCACGTATCGTTTGGAGAGGCATCCTGCCTCGGTACATAACGATACAGATTGATATGCTATTGTATTATTCTTGTATTGACAATAAAGAAAAGTATTTTATTTGATTGACATCAAGGGCGTCTTCGAAACCCTGTTCTAGTGTTGACCCGACATCGAACATCGAAAACCAACGGCGTTCACAAACAAGATTTTCACTCCCAGCTTTTGGCGGGTTGGACGAGAACAAAGATAGCGGCCCGTGTTTAGCAGACGCCAATGGCAGAATCTTCGTAAAAATTTGATGATATCCTATCGGGAACAACAATATAATACAAAATAATGAACGGCCATGACATCCCAAGGTCATGAACTTTAAAAAATCATTCAACGAGATGAGTTTATCTCAACTGACATCACAAAACACACAAACATAGTTTTCGAATATGCCCCCAGTGTTCCAATTAAATTTCAAACACTGATGTCATTTATATATTGTTGATTATGTGGTCAACGTATGCAGCTCATCTCATAAACAACCAAGTAAACTGAGATTATAAAATGTAAAAACTGGGAATTAATTGTTTATAACAAACTATCTAATAAATATAAACAGTAACACAGACAAATATTGCTGTATCGTATTATCGTATATGAGCTTTCAATCATCATATATGGCATATTGTAAAAAGGTTTATCGTTGCAGTCCTATTAATTATATACAGTATTCATTTCAATACACGACTACTGCAGATTTAGTTAACCCTCGCCCCCATACCTGGGGCATTTGAGACTCGGTGTCACATTAAAATAAGGTAGCATAGCAGGGTGAGGGTTAATTATATTTGATTAGTAACTTACTGTCAGGAGTTTGTCTGCAGGGCTCCAGACTAATATTTTGAATTACTTGCCTGCAGAGCTAGTCACGGCAAGTCCCAATGGTCCCAAAGGTGCTAAATGTTAAAAATTAGGTTGCCTGCAGTGCAATTAACTTGTCCCTGTACGTCGGGCATATGTTAGTCCACAGCCCTGTGTCTTCTATGTAAATTCAAAATTGTACACAACTACTTTCGTGCGCATGTTCGTGACGTCACTCTAGCCTTGACTTCGCGTGATCTCTATTATTGCTCTAGCTCCTCTAGAAACCGCCCGAAGTAGGCCAGTATTTTGATTGTCTATCCTAGGTCCATATTGCCTTAACCCTCTCCATGCTGGAGTCAACCGGAAATGCCCTAATAAGCAGTGTGTGCCTAATCCAGCAGGGAGAGGGTTACCAGTAATGTTATCAACAATTATTACACTTGTCATTTGTTCACATGATGGTTTTGACTAGTATATAATATTTATATGTAAATAGTAAAGTGGAAAACTACTTACATGCCCTTACAAAATCATGGATCAAAACATACATGTATAATTTCACCGATTTTTAAATGACGAATTGAAAAAATTCATTATTGGTGGTTTGTAAGATTTTGTTAATAATATTAAAGGCTTGTCATTGAAAAGAATCATTACCAATTCTGCTGAATTATTCCACTTGCATTGTGTTATTTATCGTAAACAGGTAAGTTTGAACATTTGGGAGAAATTCTGTAATGGGTGGTCGGCACAATGGTAGAATGTTGGATTTCGGTGCCAATGGCCCCAGATTCAAATCCCATCCCAGGAGCCCGGCATCAATGTTCACATATAATCTTTCTGGTGCAATCATGATAGAATGCACTGTCTGAACCGTGGCAATACAATTGTCATCCTTGGTCTTCTGTACCAGCCCGTGCTTGCAGGTTTAGTGCAACATTCAGTGCTACGGATGTTGTGTCCTTCCTGCCCTAAACTGATATAAGTGAAAGAATCTTGAAAACTGGTATAAACCCCAAATTTAAGAAAACGACGAAATTCTAATAAAAACTAATTAGTCTTAGGTAATAATAAACCAAATATTCTCGGGAGTATTTTGTAAAGGATTATTTTTTTATATTTATTTTTTAAAACACGCTTGTTATGTTATCAAAAGTATATGATTAAAGTAATATGGATTCATGTTCGTACCTTTTCTAATGTGCATTGATGTGGATGATAGTAAACTATCACAAAGGTCTGGAATAACTAGCCTGGAGAAATGGTAAAGAAATCCCAAGTTTCAGAACCATTAGACAGGTATGAATGATTGCTGTAATTTCTTTCTTTATATTTTTGTATGTTTTTGTTGAAATACGAATAATTATTTGCAATTAATTATCGCTCACAGAGTAGATTACTGCGTCTTTTTCTGATATATCCATTTGAACATATAGTAAATCGATGATTGAGTTTTATCCCGAATCAATATCGATTTTCTTGAATATTTGTTATAATTTCATTTGCTGCAAATCTTGTACAAGTTTCATCTGTTTCAGTTTGACTTGAAAGCAGAGGCAGAATCTTTGAGAATCACTGTAGGAAATGAGATGGCTCACAAGGACCGAGAGGATGACGATTCTGCACGAAAGAACTCGCCTCTGTCAAACCGCCTAGGTCCACCTGTAAACGAACGGAAAGATAAATACAGAGACCGTAACATGGATGACCGCGACAGAGAGAAGGGCAGATCAGACAATAGAGACAATTACGAGAGGGACGGACAACGTAGTCGAGAAAGGGAGGGTGATCGGGGCTCGCACGATGGACGATATCGAGAACGCGAGAGTGACCGAAATCGACAGGACAGGAGAGACGATCGGAGGGATGACTACAGAGGCGACAGAAACCACGACGGCAGAAGTGATCGCAAGGACGATGTCAGAAGAGATAATAGAGATGACTATCGTGATGACCGGAGGAACGGTAACAAGGGCGATTATCGGGATGACCGCAGAGACAGTCGGAGAGATAGTGGCCACAGCGATGGTAGGAATGACTATAGAGACAAGCCCAGAAGGGACGATTTCAGAGATGATCGAAGAGGTGATAGAGATGATCGAAGAGGTGATAGAGATGATCGAAGAGGCGATAGAGATGATCGAAGAGGCGATCACCGGGATGACCCAAGAGGTGATCACCGGGATGACCCAAGAGGTGATCGTTTTGATCCTCGTGAAAGAGGCCACCACGACGAAGGCCTCCGACAAATTGGAAGCGACTTGCACCGACAGTCTAGTGGTGATTCTTGGAGATCGGAGCAGGAAAAACCTTCCTATAGAAGAGACGATCCTTTCGGACTTGCTAGTCTTATAGCTGGCAGCAGGACCAGTCGGGAAAGAAGCATTGATGACAGAGACCGTGACATGCGCAGAATTCCATCCCCTAACCGGCTGTCTGTACCGCCGAGAGACGTGCCAAGTACCAGTGACGTGGATAGGTATGGCTTCCCCGGTAGTAGACCCGTGGTGGAGATGGGATCGGGTGAGAGGCTACACGAACCACCTGCAGTGCTGCCGCCAGCTCCTAAACCATTGAAGTCCATCCTCAAAAGAAAGGCAGAACCATCAGCAGAAAGTGCTCCCAGTATTCAAAGTGTTCAAGGAGGGTCACAGGACTTCAGTACGCCCAGTACTACTGCCGGTAATATGAGCTACGAGAATCAGGTGGAAGACTTCCTGAAGAGACTTCAATTGCCAGGGTCACGGCCATCTGCAGCCGTTGCTCCAACCTTTCCTGTAATGCCGGTGATTCCAGCGGCACAGCATGAATTCGGCCAGACTTTGAATCTTCCTGGTTCAGGCCACAGTGACACGAGCCAAACTCCTTTGACCATTCCCGGTTTTGAAAGCATTGATCACGGCCATGCCCCTGTAAAAGTTCCTGGTTTGGGTCACCCTGTTATGAATGTTGATGACGAGGAACAGTTTTTGTATGGGGAAGCTGGTTCTGGTAGCATGCCACCCAGAGAGAGTCTCTTCCCTATAATGAAAGATTCTTCTAAACCAAAGCCCAAACCAGCAAGTCCTCCACCTGTGCCTGCATCAGCCACTCAGTCAGATTTACCATCATGGATGAATCCTCAGACAGAACCACAGGTACCGGTTGAAGAACCCAAAGATGATATGGACAAAACCATCCAGAACGTGCTGAAGTCCATTGGATTCAATTTCGATCTCTCCAAAAGGATGCAAGAGCTTGCAAAGGTAAAGAAAAAGAAGGAGCACGACAGTCGGTTTTCAATCAACAAGAACGCGTCTTTCCTAGGAGGAGGCATTGCCGGCAGTGACATCAAGGAGAAGCTGTTTCAGAAGGAGAAGAGGCTGGAGATGAAGGAGCGAATCATGCAGTCGGCAAAGAGCCATGCCTCCAGAGAGAGCAGTGCTATGCAGTTTGTGAATCAGGAACCGGCTTCCAGACCCGAGAACTACCCCCCACAGAGAGAACAGCCCAGAGATTATAGAGATTCACGTAGAGACTCTAGGGAGCGTTCACCGCACGATTCGAGGGAGCGTTCACCGCACGATTCCAGAGGCCGTGATAGCTACAGGTCTGAGGCACCTACTATGCCAACACAGATTCAGCAAGCTCAGTTTTATGCTACGCAACCTCCTCCAGGATATGGGAACACAGCAACTGCTGATCATCCTGGTAAGCCTCCTTACTATCCGGGGATACAAAAGGGTGCTGGACAGCCCCATTATTCCGAAGGACATCGCCCGTCCATCTCTCCAGATCGTCCGACTAGGAAGCCATCTAGGTTCAGAGGTGGTGCCAACCGGGGAATGGTTTCGTATAGTACAGAATCTGATGATGATCACGATGAGAGTGAAGGTAGGAGAATTGCCACCCATCCAGTGAAGAGAGTGCGGGAGAAATCTCCAGAATATTCCCGCATTGTCCTGGCACCCAAGTCCAAGAAACGAGAAAGCAGTCCTACGACGAAGCTGTCGAAACAGAGCGAGCATCCGAAGAGAAGACGTAGCAGGAGCCCAATGAAGACAGACATCAAAATATCTGTTACTGCCGACAAGAAGGAAGTGTTTGTTGACGATAGTTGGGAACAGCTTCCACTGAACAGTGACCCGGCCATTAGAGACAAGTGGAAAGCCGTTCCTGGGAAGGAAAAAGGTTTGTCTAAAGACTATTCTGTTAAGGTAGAAAAAGCGGTACTCAAACACGCCGATCCCTTGCCCAAAGTACCAATTGTACAGCTCACTGCAGCAGAGCGGCAGACTTTGCTGAAGGAATCTGAGGAACGTAAGAGGAAGTTGCAACTCTTGGAAAGAGAACTCGGCAAGCTGAAGAAGCATCAGAACGAGATCATGAGGAAGCGTCGCAGACAGCGGGACGGAGATAAAGATCCGCTCCTCGTGCAGAACAGCAAACTGCAGGATGAAATCTCGGCGCAAATTAAACTCTTGCGGAAAGTGTCCGACGAGTCTGACTTTGCACTGAAGCACAGTGAAGGTAGAGACGCAATAGGTTCAGGATCGCCGCCGACGGACAGTGAGGTGAGTATTGAGTACTATCTGTAACATGAAAGGCATTTATACGTTTCTCTTTTGTTTTTTTAAAAGCTTTAAAATAGTTTTGTACTCAAAATATACCAACATCACGGCATCGGAACGACATCTGTCGTCTCGTTTATTATCATTCTACATCACGTTGATGCAATGTCAAAGCTGGTGTTGACATTTAAATCGACAGTTACCAATGTATTTTGAGTTCCAGTATGAGTTTATTCATGTCAAGATGTCTATATTTTAAAATGTGGCTGATAATAAGAATGTCGTTGCGTATGGGTGAAATATTCCCGCTGCGACGTAAGGCATTCATTATGATAAGCATTATACTGACATAGCTGTTTGCCTCTGACAATCTTTAAGACAACACTTTTAGCCTATTGTCAGCAGTCGGGTCATGCATATTTTCTCGTGTTTAGGAGCCTGTCAAGACTACCGGGCTGCTGAAGAGACATGAATTTTATGATCCTGGAAGTCATTGGTGTTCAGTTTGCAATCACATGTCTCTGTCTTTGATTGAACATTTGACGCACCTTCAATCTAAGAAGCACAAACAGGTACAGATTTTTACCTCCATTTAATCATTAATGCACATGGCATAGACTCGTCATGTCATGAATTATTGAAAGTGAAAATAATTTAAAACTTGCCCATGTTCAATGTCGTCGTCGTTTCTCTGCTGGTTTTGTTTATGGTGTAGTAAGTAATAATTTCAGTACTGCACAGATATTGTCTTCTGTCGCACAGAAACGCAGCCTGTACGAACGTCCTTGGCTGGACGAAGTCTTGAAAAACGAGACCCCAGTAGACAAGAGTATCCCTGTTGGCCTGGAAGCAATAAAAGGTTTGTGTTGGCGAACATCAATCTTAATTTATCTTGTCCCAATTTCCGTTTGTACTATAATTTTGATATATCATAAGCATAAAACCATATACGGTGATGTCAGTGTGCAATGTATAATAAAGGCGACGTGCAACCTTGCGAGTAGCTTTTGACGTATTTTACTCGTATGGAATGCCCATGGCATTGACAGTTGTATCGACAGTAGCTCGAACAAAAATGTCGACATTTACCAGTGTTCAGATTTACCACAGCAACAGTAATCTATCCTGACATTATTCTTGTAGAAGTCTGCTTACCTGGGTTGCGAGTATGTGTATGTCGTTGACTCGAACAAGTTATCGTGGGTCAACTATGTTAAAAATTGCCATACCTAATCGTAGCAAATATTTCCATTTTCAGGTGTTGAATTCATGATGAGCGCTGATGCCTACTACTGTTCCCTGTGCTGTGTGTTCAGTGGCGATGTGACATGTGCTGAAAAACATCTGAAGAGTGAAGATCACTTTGCCAAGTATCAGGTACTAGAACGTATTTGGTTAACCATATGAATAAATTCCATTATTGACCGGGGAATCCTTTCACTATAGCTCTCTTATCCGCAAAAAAACAACAGTACTGTCTTTGCAACTTTGTATTAGCTATCGGCAAAGAGAGTGCTGTGGTCTCTTATACCGACCGCACGCTGGAGATTCTGGTCGGCGACATGTCGCTGATTTGCGTCGGGTTTCCATCGTCTAGTGTGCGGTGGGTAGGAGATCGGTCGCAGATTTGTATCCATTTTTATTCGTCACCGACGAATATCAAGACTTGCTAGATATTGTGAGATCGGTCGGCGAGACTAAAAATCGTAGTCGCCGTCCACCGCACACTGGGGATTCCCGTCGGCTGACGCAAAATCAGCGACCGGTCTCCGACGAGAATCTCCAGTGTGCGGTTGGTATTGGTGGATAGGAGAGTTTCGTGAAAGGATACCCTGTAATCCATGTCAATAATAATAAAGCTCTACTACACTAACGGGTAATTTCTTAAAGATATCCACTAAAACGCAAAGAACGCCACCCATGAAGAGACAGTGTAGAGTTGTCTTGATTGCACATATAGTTCTATCTGTACTAGTCATGGATTCATGTTATATATGTCGACGAATAAGGTCTAACTTAATACAGTAGACCTGGCATGTAACACTCATTGTGACCGGCTATTTTGGTCCGTTATATGCAAAGTCTGTTATACGTACATGCTGTGATTAGCGTTAGACGGGACTTCAGATCCAGTCCGTTATAGGCGAGTGTCCGGTATATGCGAGGTCTACTGTACTATATGTTCACAATATTGAAACTTTGATTAGCGGCAGGTCTTACTGTTGTTAATTCGTCTCATTTGTTGCAGAATCATCTGAAGCAGAACGAGTTTTATGAGAAACGCTACACACTGGAGAAGACGGCATTCTTGTCTCAAATGAGGGAAGAAGAATATGAACAGAAAAAGAGATCGGCTATAGATAAAAAGTCTGCAGAAGACGTCAAACATGAAACAAGTTCTTCTAAACATGATAGTGCAAGAGGTGAGTCGCCTCTAAGAAGAAGCAGTCGAAGCAGAGACGACGTGGAAAGTGACAGACGCAGAGACGACGTGGAACGTGACAGACGCAGAGACGACGTGGAACGTGACCGACGCAGAGACGATGTGGAAAGTGACAGAAGTGAGAGGAGACATGGTTGCATGTCAAGGTCGGAAGATGAAGACAGAAGTTCAAAGACCGAGAGAAGAGAGAGCGCAAAGAGAGATCATGACGAGGATGATTCTCAGCAGGATGACGGGGCAAAGGGAAGAATAGCAATTAAATTGACAGGCCGGTCTTTAATCAAGCCTCAGTCCAAACCCTTGCCACCTTGGACTCCTCTGACTAAGACCATTCATACTGTGAAACCTAAGCCCAGTCCAGATGTTCCCAAGAAAGTAGCCACCATTACAAAACAAGACATTGATCAGCCGTCATCGTTGGGGAAATTTCTATCCATTGGTGGACTGACAACCAAAAAATTACCTGTGTACAAGTTACGCCCCGGAACTGTGAAGAAACTCGCAAATCCTTCAAACAAAATGAAACCCGACGTTGTTGATGATGTTATTGACTATAAGGATATGAAGATGATCGGCATCGAACAGGACACTACTCCAATCGGTCCCAAGCCCCCGCCTCCTCCGGAGATCAGCCTCAACGACATTCCAATGCCTCCTAGTCCTCATCCTCCACCGGAGCCATTGCCTCGTGGTCTTAGTACACCGGAGCCATTGCCTCCTGGCACTATTCCACCGGAGCCAAAGCCTCTTGCCCATCCTCCTCCTCTTCCTCGTCCAAAACCATCAGAACCGAAAACTGGGCCAGCTGCTTCAGCGAATATCGATATTTTTGCAGCAGAAAGTGACAGCAAAACCTCTGAGAAGATTTCTGCCCCAGATTCAGCTGATGCCGATGCTCCTGCTAAGCTTCTCCCGAGTGGTACTGAGTTGGCTAGTTCATCTGAAGCTGCCGGAGCCAAGGGCAGTTCACCGACTGCAACAGAGACCAGTGCTTCTCCAGACATTGATACCAGTGTTCAGGACCAAACTGCAGTGTCTAGTGATCAGCAAGAAGAAGTTGAGAAACAGGCGTCGGGTATAGGTGCAGATCCTGAAGCTGTCGCAAAGGACAGAAATACGGAATGTGAAACGGAAAGCAAGCCTGTTGGTGCAAGTGCAGACGTAGAGGATTCTTTGCGGACAGATGGTGAATCCTTGAAGGTTGACGACTTTAGTGCTGTGGCATGTGAAGCAGAAAAGGAAAGTGTTGGAGAGAAAATGGATGAGAAAGAAATGGATGACAGTATTGTGGAGAAAGTGGATAATAATACTAGTAGTACTGTAGCTAAAGAAAGTTTAAATGAGGAAAAAGATGATACTAGTACTGTGGAGAAAGTCGATAATACTAGTAGTACTGTGGTTAAAGAAAGTTTAAATGAGGACATGGATGCTACTAGTAGTATTGTGGAGAAAGGAAATTTAAATGAAAAAGTGGATAATAATACTAGTAGTACTGTGGCTAAAGAAAGTTTAAATGAGGAAAAAGGTGATACTAGTACTGTGGAGAAAGGACATTTAAATGAGAAAGTGGATAATACTAGTAGTATTGTGGCTAAAGAAAGTTTAAATGAGGAAATGGATGATACTAGTGGTATTGTGGAGAAAGGAAATTTAAATGAGGAAATGGACAATACCAGTAGTACTGTAGATAAAGTAGAGTCTGAAGAAGAATCTGATGTCCAGGCTCTATATGATGCAGATACCGACAACAGTGATGCAGAATCTGACAAACAGATGGAGAACTCTGAACCTGCAGATACAGAAGGTACAACTGCCATTGGACTTGACACCGATGCACAAGACACCGATGCACAAGACACTGTGCAGGAATATGCTGTGTCCGAGGATATGGACACATCAAGTACAGAGAAGGAAATGTCACAAGCAGCTGAAAGTGACATTCAGAACAACGATGAGATCAGTTCGTGTGGGAATTTGGATGTGGTGTTGAGTACGGTCTGTGAAGACAGCGTGGACAAGAACGGCGATGTTGTCGCCTTCGATATGTTGATGCCCTCTGTCGTCCCAGACGTAGAGAACTCTATGAGTGCAATGTCGGAAATGGACGACTTGTCGGGAAATATTTCATTCATGATGGGTGAAATTATTAGCATGGAAGGCGACGAGAATGCCAATGCTTCTGCTGATTGCAATATGGATTTCTCTGGAGGCAGTCCATCTGAAGAAGTTAACAAGGAAGCTCAGGGTCATACTGGTAATGTTACCTTCAATTCAATTGCTTCCTGAACTGCAGATTGTGGTAGCACAATGGTGAAATGTTGGAACTCAGCATCAAAGTTTGTGAAATTTCTTTTCCAACATGATCATGATAATGTGCTGTCAGTACTTTGGCAGTGTCGTTGTCATCCTTGGTCTGTCAGTACCAGCCTGTGTTCATAGGTTAACTGCAACATTCAGTACTATGGATGTTGATGTTTTTCTCCCGTCATAAAATCTGAAAAGCTGTGATATAAGTGAAGGAATCTTGAAAGCGGCTCTAAACCCAATTTTAAGAATAAATATATTGATCATACTAATGTCCTTGACATATTCATACTACCCACAACCTTTGTTTATTATGATGTAACAGACCTGTGTATTGATGATGTCAAATATTCCCACTTGTCATAAATGATAAAACACTAATTCAATCATTCTTCCTGCCCTAAACTGACACGCTGTGATATAAGTGAAAGAATCTTGAAAGCGGCTCTATCATGTCTAAAGCCAATTCTAGTGATGCCTGTTGTTTCAGATGGCGCCAGTGAGGGCAGTGGAGTGAGCCTGAGTGACTTCCAGGTGTTGGATGAGGTGTCTTAGTACCCTCTCTAGTTGAACCCTACCTGTTCACCATCAATTTATCTCCATCTGGTGACTCTTGTTGGCAGTGAAGATTTTGGGCTGTGGCAAAATTGTCCTGAAATTCTATCTGGACATGTTCTGAACTTTTTATTAATTGTTCCGATTCTTAATAAATGATTGTTTGCATGTTCTTATTGGTTCTGTTGGTCTCACTCTGGCATTATAAGCAAACTGATTCTATATTTTTATCATGTACTGTATATATATCATGGTTTATTTACTTGTCGTCAAGTTTGATGAAAGTAAAGTAGTTTATAATGATGATTTACGCAATTGGCCTTTGTTTCTCACTGCATGTCTATGCTTTATGTCCATGTAAAGTTGGTTACCACAAACGAAGTAGGTTACCTTCTGGCCTAGATCCAGAAGGAGTAGCAGAGATTATTGGACCATTTCAAACCGTGAATCATGCTTTGAAGCATATAGTTTAGTTTTTTCATTAAACATTCAGATGCACCTGCATGTGAATATGATAGTATATTGTGCATGTTGATTATTAAGCTTTAAATATTTGAAAAATAAAGAATATTTTCAAGATTGGTTATTGTCTTGCACCCTTTGACCATGTTTCCATGCAATCTAGCACAGCAGCAGTATAGGTTAACTACAGTATTGCTACTAGCAGACAAGTATACAAGAACAATTTGTTTTTAGTTTTAAGCTGGATTCATACTTTTAACGGCCGCACACGGCGCAACTCGCTAGCACGCGCTTACCGGTGTAACAGCCCCCAAACACTCTAGATTGAGCTTCCTGGGGGCGTGTTTTTGGGGTGCTCCACCGGTAAGCGTGTGCTAACGTATTGTGCCGTATAACGCCGTTAAAAGTATGAATCCAGCTATAGGCGAGTGTCCGGTATATATGCGAGATCTACTGTATACTGTTACTTCATGATCATTGATAATATCTTCTCAACATTCACACCTTTCTCCATACATTCACTGAAGGTAAAATAGCAAGGTTGAACAACCTGCCACCTGTTGAAACACGCACATCCATCCTTTTAGAAATATATAGTACCCTCTAAACTTCCTGAAGAGCTCGTATTCATTACAAGACCGCAACCCTCTCGTAAATAGTTTATTGTGTGTGTCGTGTGTTATCTTGAAATTCCTCCAGCCTTCCCTGTTGACCGCTACAGACTTGTTATATGGATATGGTCACCGTAAGACGTTTCTTATGGTCAGCAGGGAAGGTTAGAGGAATGTGGAGCTAGCCGTATGTATAGTGAGCAATGTAGCTTTCGTGACTGGTTTTGAAAGGTGTCCAAGGACCTTGCTTCTTTTCCAATGATGATTTGCTGGAAGATGCTGTGGTACATTTCTCATAATGTGCAGATTCATTTTTGATACAGACACATTTTACAAGGTTAAATCGAGAGTGCTGTATTACAAACTGCTCCAAAATAGTTAATGCTTGGGCCTGGAGATTACGAAACTATTTTGACTGCAGTACAATATTGCTCAACTCGGGTTTTGTTAATAAATCCACATATAAGAGTTGAGCTTGAGCATAAAATCTTACTCAAAACGTTTCGTAATATCGGGTCCAGACTTCAAAAACGTCAGCTACAGTGCATGTGAAGAGCATTGGTCAACGTGACGAATGGATGTCGGCGGGGGATGCTACGGAGGCAAATGTGTCGTCAGAACTTGATTCCTACAAGAAAGTTGGTTAAAATACGGTCTCTCGTCTCCATTACCTCCCTCCCCCCGGCTTCCCTCTTCAGTCTTGGATATGAAATACCAATTAATGATGATGACATAACGCTAACTACGTTGGCGTGTTAATGTTATTTTGACATTGGACGTCACTGCCGTTACCATGGACGCCCTTGAACCATTGGTGTTCTTTGACAACTCGTCTGACTTGTAACCAACAGAACCCTCTCCAAGGGTCCA